>JAVTVY010012119.1:0-55818 GCA_036873755.1 Hanleya hanleyi | reverse complement strand
AGTGGGTCCCATAATACATTGATAAATTCATTCATGTGTCCTCTTCCGGTTTCATTGGAACATATCCAATTCCTTATGAAACTTCAGTCCTGGGTCACTTGCATGGCCAGCATCATGACATCCTGATGTCAGAAAATATTTTGCAATAATGCATATTGAGTACAGTATCATCTCGCTGACGCGCTCGCAACATCCGTAACGTCGGGACATCAGCATGATCTCCAATGCCCTCATTTTGTTCTGAATTCTACGATTTTCTGTGCTAGCCAATGACCGATTGTACGGCTGAACCCGGTCCCGGAGCCTAGTAGGGAGGAAAGGACCGGATAGTGGTTTCGAGATTGTAAAATCGTGTCTCTGAATGTGCGTAACCTATACAGGTTACTATGGGAACAGTTATGTTAACAGTAACCTAAATGGGTTACCATCGAAAATATTACATAACACCCCTGGGTTTCTTCTTGAGCCAAAGGTAAAACCTTGACCATTTTGCACAGCGGACTGCATCCACCCACTTTCAGCGTATACGAATCTGTCGCATGATAACGTCCCATGGTCGCATAAAACAAGTGAACTGATTGGTCAGTATAAACAGGATGTTGCTTTGCTGCAGTTGCATTTTCCATGAACCCGATTCCTTCCCATATGTACCAGAGGTACATGTATCTAGGATAGAGATACCCTTGGTTTTAACGACGACGGTAGGGTACATACATATAGGCCTACAGCTCAATATGGCTTGGATCAATCAGTGAGGCACACATTTATCAATTGCATGGGCACAAATTAATCTGTCAATCTGTGCAAATTCTGCATTTTATCCAACCAAACCTTAATTGTCACATTGCCTCGATTATCAAACCAGATTCAGTCAATGCAGGACTTGCACAATACACGGTTCCGGTCTCGGCCGCTAGGACCGCCTTTGTTTTCATTTCCGTTTTATACCACTTCTATCGTCTGTCGTCTGCTAGGCACTGAGCTTGTCTTTCAGGGCAGCTTTGAAAGCTCCATTCTCGCTGAGATCTAACAGCTCTCCTGTTCAGCATGCTGGCATGAATACACATTTAAACCCATTGTCAGCTAATGCCGACGTCGCGGTATTTATTGACTTTAGCGGAGTTCAAATGACAACTACCGGCATGATATCTCGCAATATAGGGTTTGCTTACCTACGGGAATTCCTTGAATGTTTCCAAAATATAAACGACCCGGAACGGAAACGTTTATACTATTTCAATCATCCCGCTGGCCGGTTTTATATTGGGCATATTTGTCTTTCACCATTGCTAACGAATATGGCGGCACAATCGAATAAACTACGACAGGTTTCTATCGATTATATCAAGTATTGAACTTAAAATCATATAAATCAACCACATACCTTAAAGCAAACACGCAGCAGCTGCTATTTTCACATCTATTTCCATGTCGGCTGCTTTTTCTCGATAAACTGGAAATGTCCTTCGCCGCGATCCTGGCGGTTGGGCGGTGGTTATTACGGAGAGTTATCGCCCGCTATGCGTCCAAGCGAAACGATAGGCCAGCCTACTCAGCTGTGCCTAGCAGACGATAGAAGTGGGATAAAACGGAAATAAAGAGAAAGGCGATCCTAGCGGCCGATTTGAACTCTCACCCATTATATGTGCAACCTGATCCATTGGAGTATTAGCCTGAGCCTTGATTAGACCAATTGCAATTACCCTATCCTGCATGGTTTGATAATCGAGGCAAGGCATGGTTGAATAAAATGCGGAATTTCCACACATCGTCATTGGTCTGCTCACACCATGAATGGCAGGTGGAGTGATAGCTTCCAGCAATAGACACTTACAGTTTTGCAGTTTTTGAAATGGGTCTATCAAGCATTCAATTCCTGCTCATACAGCCTGTACAGGCATAACACCACCCTGAAGAATAATCAATTTCACCAATTGTTGCTCTGGTCAAACTGATGCTGTGTGAGAATTAAATCCCATTACAATCGCATCTATCTTAGAAAATATTAGCCAATATTCACTTTTGTTGAGATGTTTGTATGTGGGGCACAGATTAATTAGTGGCAGACAGAATAATCAGTATGTTAGATGTGTAAAGCCAATGGTCAAAGATTAGTCAGAATTAGTGAGAAGGCAAAGATTAAACAGCTCCCTTCCTCGCCAGATTGGCTCCCTCTCCCCATCCCACAGCTCTGGATTCCTGAGATGTGGGGTACAGGTAAATACAGGTGAATACAGCCAGTGACTGTGTATTGCTTGACCTGTTAGCTCGATCATCTACCCATAGCAATTTTGGATATAAATAGATCCAGTGTTTCCTCTAAATCAAACCAATCAGTATGAAGTAAGTGCAGTTAGCCAATCCGCTTTGAGGTATGACTTTTGAATTACTACCTCTGATGTTGGACTGCTTGGAAATGCGGATGGGTGTCAAAGCACAATACTCAGTCTTTGGATGACAATATTCTAATTCAAAACAAGTGTTGGATTATGAAATGTATGAGAGTATAATTGAGGCAATGGTTCTAGAACTGAATCAACAAAAAGGTCAGTCTAGGATCTAGGCCTATACCTATAGACTTCTCCAGATGCTGACTGCATAGGGTCATCGATATATGTTTCCCGACACCCTTTCGCAGATCTATGAATGGGAATGTAGCATTCTTAGAGAAAATTTTGATGTATGTTTGTCTATTGTTTTGTGACACATCACTTAAGTTTCCGTGTGTATTTTTGAGTCGTATTTTCAGATGAGAAAGTATGCTGTAGTACTTAGCAGTACGATGGTAGAATGACGAGTACAAAGGGAGAGGTGATATGGTCACCAGTCCATGAGGACCAGTTCGCTATCAACCATGGCTCCACTATCAGCCTCTTTAAGGTGGAGAAGGCAAAAACTACACAGAATAGTGAGCATTCCTTAGACAGTTACCTCCCTTGATATTGGTACCACTATTTACATATATCTGCTAAAATGGAACCCACTTAATTGCAAACTGTGTACATGTGTTTGAATATTCTGCCTGATCGAATTGGTGGTGATCACTAGCCCCACACCTAGGTCTGTCTTAAATGTGTAACAGTACAATTTTCCTGGAGTTAGGGTATATGCAATTAGAAGGTTTGGCATGAACACCATTGGAGCTGATTTTCTGCAGATTTTCGCAGGATAAGAATATGAATCTGTTCCCCTGTAAGAAAGTAACAAACAACATGCTACGGTAAGCGATCCATATATACGTCTAATGTTTTCGATCGAGCCGATTTTTCTCGTCATTGCAGAGGGGCGTACGATCCAATTTTTACGATCAAGCATCGATTTTGGGACTAAAAAATCACTTCCGGCGATCGAATATTTGGATCGCTTACCGTAGTTGACATCAACTCAGTCTGTGATAATTTTTCCAGGGCTGCATGATATTAATTTCAGTCAGTACAATATCGTTTCTTTCGCTATTTACTACAGGTATAAAGTTGAGCACAGACAGATGGGCCACTCTCCTGGCTGCCATTACTGATGACTTACAGTATATGAAGGTAATACACTAATATTCTCTACCAAGTCTTCTATGAATTGGGGGTCTAGTTACTGTGTCATCATCCACAACTGCATCAAGACGCAATGTTGAAGGAGAACTCACCTGAAGGTGTTTTTATCTCCTCGATGATTTCTTTGTTAAATGGTGTGCTTTACAGGAATAATCCATTTTAGAGTTTCTTTTATTTCACACTAACCAACATAGCATGCCGCCATTATATGTGTCAGAGTTGAGGTAAAATTATGTCAGAGTTGAGGGAGAATAAAGTCCAAGTTGAGTGAAAGTAACTTTAGCATTGTGGCGAAGAACTTGACACTACCAATGACATCACCTCTGTTATGTTGCTTGGAACAAGACGTAGATGTTTTGTGTACGAATATTGTGGAATCCTTCAGCCACTCTTCTCAAAGTAAACATCCCGAATTATCACATCGAATGGATTATTTTCATGGAACGCCTTATTTCTTGGAGCATATATATAGACTTATCCTTTAACCCTACCTTGGGGGGGGGGGCATTATGGCCCCCCCTACCAAACTTTCTGCGCTATCTCCGGAACAACAAAAAATGGAGAGCTGAAACTCCGTGACTTTATAGTTTGTCATTTTGAGCCTATTTGCGTAACCCCCCGAGCAGAGGATCATGAGTAAATTCAAGATGGCGGCCACGTGGGGTACCAGAAAAGTGATGTTTTTGTCATATTTCTGCAAAATTTCTGCTTTTCCGCAATGAAAAGTGGGCAAAAACTATTTTATTTCACATCACATTAATATTTACTAATTATGTCTCCCCCCAACTATGTTGGGGGGAGACATCTAGTGCATGTTTGTGCTGTCTGTCTGGATGGATGGATGGATGTCTGGATGGATGTCTGTCCGTCCCCTTGCCTTGTCGGCAAGATATCTTGAGAACTACTGGATGGAATTTCACCAAACTTGGATGGAAGCTTCATTGGGATAGCCCCCTCATTTGATTAGGTTTTGGTGTGTGTGCGTGTGTTCATCCGTGTCCAGTGTCCGTCCGTCCGCCCGCCCATCTACTTGTACATGTATATACAGGCCTTGTCTGCAAGATATCTTGAGAACTACTGGACGGAATTTCACCAAACTTGGATGGAAGCTTATAGCCCCCTCATTTGATTAGGTTTTGGTGTGTGTGCATGCGTTCATCTGTGTCCGGTATCCGTCCGTCCGTCCATCTATTGTACATGTATATACAGGCCTTGTCTGCAAGATATCTTGAGAACTACTGGATGGAATTTCACCAAACTTGGATGGAAGCTTCATTGAAATGGCCTTATGATCTAATTAGGTTTTGGTGTGAGCTAGTGCTTGCGTGGGTCCATGCAAAATGTGTTTATCTGTCTGTCCAATTTTTGTTCACTCCATATCTTGGAAACTACTGAAGGCACTTCTATCATCTATACGGTACAGCATGTATACTATAGGTGTGACTCTTGTATGTTTTGCATCTTTCCTATAATGTGATCAGTTTCGAAATAATTGGTGCTTCACAATTACATGTATTTCACATTGGTTGGACGCTGTAGATGTCGGCAATCCACTCATTGCTATATAAATCCCGACTCCTCACTGGGTTACTGCAACAATGAAAATCGCCTCTTTGCAATTAATATTTTTAGATATGCAGCTTTGTTTAGGATACTTATTGCTACATTCATTTTATAGCACTTTCCCTTAAATTATGTGCCCACTCAAGGCAAGGTGGGAGGTTGGGGGAGACGTATGTTTTTGCTTAAAAAACAACCAGTATAGGCTTCATGCCGGAGCGGCAACTCAAGGGTCAAAGCGGAACCTCTAGTTTATCATGCAGTTTTTGCGGAGAAATTGCACAAATAAAAAATTCGGAAAATCGACCAAAAAATGCCATTTTTGAAAATGACGTCACTGTGACGTCATCAAAGGGGCCATGTTGGATCATTTTCTGGTAGAGCTTGACCCAAGGGTATAGTGTGATAAGTTTCAGCCCTCTAGCTCAAGGGATAAGAAAAATAATTAGGGGGGCCATTCCCCCCCCCCCCTTTCAGCGGCAAGAGCATATCCCGTAAAATACTAATAAGAGATGCCTGCAAGATTAGAACTTTAACCAAGACCACCCCCTACATCTGACCGTCGCCAGCCGGTGAAACGGTGGTCGGCCGGTGAGGCTATTTTCGCAACACAGGTGATATGGTGTTAGAAATTTGGATTTCTTTCACATTTCTTCTGAGGTTATGGGCAATATGAATATTCATTCATGGGAAATAACAGTCATCATTTCAATCGCTAGGTTACTGTCTTGTACTTAAAGATATCATACGAACATGCAGAGCGATGCTGTTTTCTTGTGAAGTTTCGTTTTCAAACTGTTCTTATCGTTACTTACTGACATTTATCAATACATATTATCATGCGTAATTATTCCCTATTCAATGCTCGTTGTACATGTATGTCACCCAAACTTCGATGATTTAATTGGCGTAAGCATTGATATTAATTAAAAAGTCACACCGTGTGCGTCTATCCAGGCTACGGTGAACAGCACGAGCATGCTATGCACTTTTCTTGATGCTGTTCACCGTAGCCTGGATAGATGCATATGGTGTGACTTTTTCCAATAATATCAGTATTTACGCGAATTAAATTCACTGAAGTTTGAGTGACATACAAAGAGCATTGAATGAGGAATAATTACGCATGATAATCTGTACCGATTAGTGTCAGTTATTAGTGATATGAACAACTTAAAATGAAACTTCGCTCGAAAACAGCATCGCTCTCAGTGTTCGTAGGATATCTTTAGTACAATGCATTCTGCTACGTAACCGAACGATTAAAATGACGACTGTTATTTCCCATGAATGAATATCCATTAATATTGCCCATAAACTCACAAGACATTGCTAACACCACCTCGCCTGTATTGCGAAAATAGCCCCACCGGCTGACCACCGTTTCACCGGCTGGCAACGCTCGGATGTAGGGGGTGGTCTTGGTTAAAGTTCTAATCTTGCAGGCATCTCTTATCAGTATTTTACGGGATATGCTCTTGCCGCTAAAAGCATTTGAGTCAAATAAGCCTGCCCTCGGCCTCGCGTTCCAGCCATCACAATTTGGGAAATTCGCCTCAACTAAAAATTCTTGATACCAAAATAACCCACCCAGGTTAAAAATTATGAGATTAATTGTTTTTCCTCATCAATTGCTGAATGCCGTGGCGTGGGTAATTGTGAGGCTGCCCTCAACTTCAAGCTTTCAAAGACGGTACAATCTTGCATATTGCTGTATTCCTGTGTACATGAGAGCTAGTCAACATCAAAATATTGCCATTTCAACATGTTCAAACAATAAAACTATAAATCATATCAATAGCTAAAATGTGTTAACATATGTATTATATGCCATTGACAAAAACATACAAATTTGTTCATATTTTTAAAGTTGTAAAACCCTCTTTTCCCAGACCTGCTGAGTGATTCTGAGAGCATTGCATGATTGGGGTTTACATAAATATACCACCAGATGAGCTCATATATTGCCTGTCCATCTGTTTGATTCTTATTAAAGGGAGAATATATTTGTTTTCTTGTGTTATGACAGTGTTTGGCATGGAGACCACATAGTAACCCTGACAGTCTTCTGGCCGTGGGCCAAACCAGCGGTCGAGTTCTACTCACCAGGTTTGTTACATGTACAGTCTCAATCTAACAATAGATACTTCCTCACACTCTCACCCTATTTTTTTCTAATTTTTCGAACAGCGGTCTGTCGATTTTGACGTGTGCACTACAATTGCGTGACCTCTTCAAGACCTCTGCACACTACTGCCTCAGTGATTCGGTCGTGCATAATGGAATCCACAGTTGTCTCAACATCGACCAGCACTTTTGACAGTCGACAACTGATATTTATGCACATCAATTTACTGAACTGTAGAGATCATGATAGTATCATCGTACCAATATCTTTAGGCCAAGTTTATATGGGATTATGTTGTATGTATTCACTCTGTGGCGGTGAATCTCCGTAGGCCTACCCTATTCCTAGAGTCCTCCAGCTTAGTCTTCCAAACGTCAGCGAGCAAATGGTCAGCGAGTTCTTGATATCAGTGTATGACCTGGAAGCAGGGCACCGCTATCAACTTCGTCGAGATGCTGCTTATTTTTTTCAAGTTAGTATAAAAGAAGTTGGAAAAGAGCAAACAATCAGACTACTGAATTTTAAATACGTTAGTCAGGATTCTTTATTGTATACACTCATCACAACTTATAAAATCATAACCTGTTTCCCGACTCTGGCGATTATATGAAGTCTATAAAAAACTACAGTCTAGGTGTGACATATCAACTTTTTGTGGGGAACTATGTAATACGAGTTGTTCTTGTTCTTGTTGTTGTAATTTATCGGATAATTTTTACGAATTTTTCTGCAAGATTTTCTGCTATGTTTTAAAATTCTGTGTATTGCTGATAAATAAATTAATGTGATTTACTTCGAGAAGAATCAACGGATTATATTTTTTTTCCTAGATTCCTAGCTGTTCTCTCTATTTGAATTGAGATTTTTGTTGTCAAATTCACATTTGTCTTGCGAGTGTTGAGAAATCTTGAGAGTTAAATATCTTGAAGTTAAAAATCTCGAAGTTAAAAATCTTGGAGATGACAATCTTGGTGATGACAATGTTGGATTTGAATATCTTGCTTTAATTTACCAGGTATCAGGTACTGTACATACCAGAGTTAAAATCTTGAAATTTGGCATTTGAATTTGTGATTACATACTCCTCAAAAGTATTGGCAAACATTTAATAAATTGTCAGATTCAACAAGCAAAGTTGGCCAGACTTCAGCTACCAGTGACCTATGCACTTTCACAAATCGCGTTACAAATGTTAAAACCAATTCGCCATTTGCACATTATTGAGAGAACAGTGTCTTCAGCTGATCAGCTACTGATTCGTATAATTTCACTTTGCCGTATCTTTTAACCCAGGATCGTATTTTCAATAGCTGGCATCTTTTCATGTAGTATTTGCCAAATTATACATTATTCTAAGCATGATGACTCTTTTTTTGAATACTGGGAAAATAGAGTTCATATGTATAAAATTATGTTAGTTATCACCAGTTCAATACATTCCTGTGTTAAAAGATAAGGCAAAGTGAAATTATATGAACCAGTATCTGATAACCTGAAGTCTCAGACCACTGCACAGACAGGCGCAGATTCCCGGTTTTATAGCAATGTAGAAGAGGTTAGATCTAGATGTTCATGCTTCGCAAGTTTATGGATCAATGGAAACCCATTCTCTCAATGTCAGAGTTTGTAGCCTCCTAAAAGTCGGTGTATATACCCGTCAACTGCACTGTGCAGGAAAACGCGCGCATATGTGCATTCGGTCTGTAATGATTTTGATCGATGCTGGGAGCATGTATCTCAGATATTCTGGCTACATTTTCCATCTCTCGCGTATGCAGATTTATGCGAGACATGGGAAATGCATCCAGTATATCTTGTAAAAGAATTAACAAGTTTTATGCTAAATTATAATTTATTACACAAGACCACATGGGAAAGTATCTTGTTTAGCTGTGACATGCTGAACATCCATTTAGAAGTGGACCAGGCTGATTTGCCGAGAGCCATGAGGGCAGAAGTCGCGCGCCACGCATTAACCCTCAGTGCAATCTTAGGGTAGGCCTTTATCTGACTGTAGGACGAATGCAATCTGATGGCATGAGAATGCGGAAACCCGACATCAGTACTATCAGTGCTTTCATTAGACTTAGAAGCAGGAAAAAAACATCTTCATGTCAACCGAGGCTAAATACTGTGTCGTGGATATGTTATTTATCACAAGAACTGAAAAGACAATCAAGGAATTTGTAGAATGTTAGCAGAATTTCTCTATGCAGATGTCTAAAGTTAACTTTTGCTGTCTGAATAATGAGAAGAATTAGTTAGTGGATTAAGATCCCAATAAAGTACCCCCCTCCCCCCCCCTCCTTTATGGGTCATTCTATAATTAGGTTTGTGACATTCCTACACAAAATTATGGAGGTTTTATTTGTATAAATATTTTGATTGCAGGAAAAAATCAAATTATTAAAATAAATTAATAATGATAATGTTCGGTGGTGTCTCACAGGTGGCGCTAAATGCCGCCTCATGTCTGTGACATGTACAAAGTGTATTATTAGGTATTATTAATTGACTGTGTATGTTATTACCCGAATACAGTGTAAAACGGCCTGTCTATACGTCATGTCGAACCCGACTTGTATTGGCCGAGTTGTATTGGCCGAGTTGAAAGCTGTATTGGCCGGGTTGAATGTTGTATTGGCCGAGGTGAACGAAATGTCAATTAATAAAAATATTATGAATCGATTGTATTCGTATAGCTTAGTATTGACCTTCGGGTCGCCGTATTGACCCTCGGCCTGCGGCCTCGGGCCAATACGGCGACCCTCAGGTCAATACGAAGGCAATACGAAAACAATCGATTAATAACATATAGTATTACATGGATGCAAATTCATATGATTCCTTAAAGTTTGTGAGATCACAGTAAGTAGAAAACTACCTTATGGCATGTTTTTAAGAAGTACACAAACCATTTAAAAACTTTTATCTTATTGGATTATAGCCCTATATAATTGGCTCCACGAAAGACGATGAAAGCTGAATTTATGCAGGAGGGTGTGGTTTTGTACGCAACAGCTAACTGTCTAGTGATGCGGAGAATAGTGACTGCGTTAAGAAGAGACAATAAAACTTTTGCAGAGGTTAATATACCAGCAAAGGCACGGAGCTTATTATCCAATGTTTGCAGGGTAATATGTAAGGGTTAATTTGCATAAATTTAGATGGTCACACTTGAGACATTACCTTCAACTGTATAGATGCAGAAAGCCAATCTCAAAACCTGTATTGAATGCAGCCAATAACTGATAATCTTGATCTTGCATTGTCTTTACTTGATTTTGTTTTGTGATCTTATTTTCCCCATCACAGCTTCGGTAGTAAGAATCATGAACTTGTCGGAAAAGAATTTGGTAAGTTTTATTTGAATAAAAAATTTATAGTTTTTATTCCTAATTGTACATGATGTATGATAGAGTCTGCTTGTGGATGGTTTAGAACCGAATATAGAGAGCTTATTTTTAGAGCGTTGTCTGGAGTCCTCAAGTTTTTAGAAATCGTTCCATCCGAACAAAAGCATTATAATTATCAAGGTTGGACAAAATTCAGTCTTCTTAATGAAAATGATCACAATGTACATAAATCTGATTAAAACTCAGACTTAATAACCGCTCCTCTATCGAAAATGTCGCTAATTAAGATCTGGAACAGTCTGTATCTTGAATCTGTCGCGCATGTCAGACTGCCGACCAGTCACAGTCCAAATTCCAACGGGCGAATAGCTGCCTATCCGTTTATTTCTGTAGTGAACGAGGCGCAGAAAAATTCAACCCAGGCGGCTGACTTAGTTCTTGCTCTCCATGAGCAATCACCGAAGATTATTATTTGCTCGGATAGGCACCTATTCGCCCGTTGATGTTGGACTGTGATTGGTCGCCAGTCTGACATACGTGACAGATTTAAGATACAGACTGTCTCAGATCTTAATTAGCAACAAGTCCGATAGAGGAGCGGTTATTAAGTCTGAGTTTTAATCGGATTACATGTACATGTAAGAACAATGAAATAATGGATTATCTGCACGATTTTTGGACCTTTTTGCCAACCGTCATTTCTAATTAATTTGATAAGCCGCTGATTTCATGTCATTGCACTGTCTGTGATTGAATAATTAGATTCTGTAGTATACATAAGCATTTCGGGTGAAATAGTGCCCTTGGGTGAAATAGTTAAATTCAATGCAATTGTGCCATTGGTTGAAGTAGAACCATTGGTTGAAATAGTGTCATTGGATGAAATAGTTCCATTGGGTGAAATAGTTTCATTGTGTGGAATCAAGCCGTTGGGGGAAATAGTTTTGTTGGGCGAAATCATGCCATTGAGTGAAATAGTTGCTTTGGGTGAAATAGTACTATTGGGTGAAATAGTGTGCAAAGTAGTTCCATTGAGTGAAAGAGTTCCAATGGGTGAAATAGTGCCATTGTGTGAAATAGTACCATTGGATGAAAAAGTGTGTGAAGTAGTGCCATTGGGAGAAATCCAAAATGAAATATTAATAGTACTGAGATGAGCTTCCTTGTTTGAAACTACAAGCTGAGCAAGGATAACAACACAACTGAATAATTAAAGTAAATTTGAGATGCATTGGTTATTCATTTTATTTCCCCAGCACCTCGTCACATACGGCAGTGTAGTTTTCTGGCATGGCATCCACAGGAAGCTAACTGGGTGAGTCTATGCAAGCAATAGAACCTGTGTGGATCTCTGATCCAACCCAGGCAACCAACTTTATTCAGTATATTTAAACACCACTTTCAGATTTCACTCGAATTGGGATCCCCCTGGAATTTTCATTTATTTAGTGAACCTCTATAAAGTGTGAGCTTTGTGATGTCACGTCACATCAAGTTTAACCGCAGCAACCATCGTTAATCAATTTGTTATTAACTCATGAATCTGTTACTATCTGTTATTACAATTTGCATATTTCTTACACATAAGATCAACCTAGACTAGTGCAATAAAAAAAAATTAAAAAAGGGTTAACGCTCATTATCCAGTGCCACAGCTCCAGGATGTCTCATAATCCCCCAATAACAGGAACTGGCCACCATGATTGTCACGGTCCTTTTGCTGTGTCAAATGTACAGACTTGTGTAGGATTCTTATATGCTTTCTTTGAACTCTGTACCTTGTTTCACTTGTACACATGCTAAGATATGTATGTTTTACATTTTTATGTGTTTTTTTTATATTTGTTAGCTGGCAGAAGGGTTTGACAAGTATAAGAGTGACAATTGTATCGCCATCTGGGACGTGAACGCCAAGCCATTCTCCGAGACCCCAGCTACTCCGGATCGCCAGAGGACAAGCGTGAGCGAACCAGGGGTGATAACTAGGCCGCATACAGAAATAGGTTAGATATTTATTCTGGGAATCAGTGGTGATAACTAGGCCACATACAGAAATAGGTCAGATATTTATTCTGGGAATCAGGGGTGATAACTAGGCCACATAAGGAAATAGGTCAGATATTTATTCTGGGAATCAGGGGTGATAACTAGGCCACATACAGCAATAGGTCAGATATTTATTCTGGGACTCAGGGGTGATAACTAGGCCACATCCAGCTATAGGTGAGATATTTATTCTGGGAATCAGGGGTGTAGGGAAATAGGTCAGATATTTATTCTGGGAATCAGGGGTGATAACTAGGCCACATAAGAAAATAGGTCAGATATTTCTTTTGGGAATCAGGGGTGATAACTAGGCCACATACAGAAATCGGTCAGATATTTATTCTGGGAATCAGGGGTGATAACTAGGCCACATACAGAAATAGGTCAGATATTTATTCTGGGAATAAGGGGTGATAACTAGGCCACATACAGAAATAGGTCAGATATTTATTCTGGGAACCAGGGGTGATAACTAGACCACACACAGAAATAGGTCAGATATTTATTCTGGGAATCAGGGGTGATAACTAGGCCATATACAGAAATAGGTCAGATATTTATTCTGGGAATCAGGGGTGATAACTAGGCCATATACAGAAATAGGTCAGATATTTATTCTGGGAATCAGGGGTGATAACTAGGCCATATACAGAAATAGGTCAGATATTTATTCTGGGAATCCGGGGTGATAACTAGGCCACCTACAGAAATAGGTCAGATATTTATTCTGGGAATCAGGGGTGATAACTAGGCCATATACAGAAATAGGTCAGATATTTATTCTGGGAATCAGGGGTGATAACTAGGCCATATACAGAAATAGGTTAGATATTTATCCTGGGAATCAGGGGTGATAACTAGGCCATATACAGAAATAGGTTAGATATTTATGCTGAGAATCAGTGATGATGACTGGCCCATATACAGAAATAGGTAACTTCGATAGTTATTCTGAGAATCTGGGATGATATCTTGGCCACAGGCAGAATGGGTGGGATATATATATTACTCCAGGAAACTAGGCCACATAGGTTGGTTGGTTGTTTGAAATTTAACGTCGCACCTAACCTTATTGGTCACACGGCGACGATGACCCAAACAAACATACCCTAACAAAACCCTAACCCTAACAAAAATCTAACCAAAACTACAAAACAATTTGAATTTTGAAAATTAGGCTCTACAAACACTGATCCCAATGGATCCTCAGAGAGCCTAATCTGTTTGGTACTTTAATCTACCTCCTGTGCCAGACAAACATGGTATGGTACATGCCACATAGACATTTAGGTAGATATTTAATCATTGGATTCACTTGTTGAAAATTTTGCTTCTCGTCTATCTTCATATTTTCCCAGAGGACTAATAACATGAACTTTATATTTATTTTACACAAGTGCACTATTTAAAGGTGCTGCAAAGAACTCTTAAGAACCAGTTCTTAACAAATAAAATTTTGTTTATATTTAATATTTTATTACGACAATTAAATCCCGCATCACACGGACCATAACAATTAAAACCATGTTAAGAATTTTGTGGTCCAATTTCAACAAGCCAACCCAAATGTTCAGAGAAATCTTACTTGGTTTGAGGTGTTACGATCATTTTGGAGCTCTGTTTGATATTCCCATTATTTTTAGGCAGGATATTTGTTGGATTATTCACCTTAAATCTCCTGTTTCAAATCTCTTATTTTTATTTTTCAGGTCAGTCAGACTTGTCCTCCTCGTTCTCTTGGTTTTACTCCAGTAAGAAATGCTTTGTGACCGGGATGAATGGACGATTTTTACGTATCTACGATCTTCGAGGTAGGAACAGTATTACTCCCCACTGCTATCATGGACCAAACAGTATTGTCATGGGCTTAGGCTCTGTCTGTTCCTTCATGTGCGTCATTTAATATAACTTAAATGGAACATATTTGTCACAAGTTTTCAATTTTTAAGATTTATATTTCGTGATTATAAATGTCAACCGTTCACATAAACCATTATTCTGTTTTCCTGTGTATTCAATTTTCAGCTGTAAATTATATTTACACCAATGCTATATAATATATAAGAATTTACTTACAACATTTTTGTATGCCTGTCGAAGATGAGGTCGTATAATGCAATGGCGAGTTCTACCCATTTATCCGTCCATTAACATTTGGTGTCTGTGCATTATCTCCAGTCCCAAAATGGATGGATTAGTACTATATTTTGGGTTTACCTTACTCATGGGGCTCAGAGGAACCCTATTCATTTTAAGGTCAATAGGTCAAAGGTCGCAGCACCTCAAAACTGAATCCAGTTTCACCGACTATATTCTTATGTTGACCTCTTCAGGGTTGTGTTCCCCCCCCCACTTGTATGTAGCATTTGTCATGTGGTGTTGTGTCCCCTGTTTCATTTTTATCTCGCCTTATGAAGTAAAGGGGAGATATTGTGAGGGGGGGAAAGAGGATGTCGTCGTCGGTGTCGGTGTCCCCTGCCTGGAAATGATAAGGTTTTTGGTTTAGCAAGTTAAAAAAAAATCTAGAAAAAATCTAAAAAAATATGGGGGGTGGGTATGCCACCTGGGGGTACTACCCCTGGGGTGCTCTAATGTTAAAATCCCTATGAATGAGTTTTGCGTTTAGCTGAAGTGATGTACATCTGTACTTGGAAAGTTTCTTGCAGTTGTCAGCTGTCATTGGATGATTATGAAACTTGGTACACATGTTTCTTATGATTAGAGGATGTACCTGTGCTATTTTTGAGAAGAAATATTAATTTTTCTCAAAATTATGGCAAATGAATGAGTTTTCTGTTTAGGTAAATTGTACATGTAGGCCTCTACAGGTATACATATACATGTACATGATAAGTTTGCTGCAGTTGTCAGCTCTCATTGGATGATTACGAAACTTTGTACACATGTTTCTTATGATTGGAGGATGTACTTGTGCTATTTTTGAGATGAAATATTGATTTTTTTCTCCAAATTATGGCAAATGATTGAGTTTTGCGTTTAGCTGAACTGCACATGTACATCTGTGCACCACAGTTTGCTGCAGTTGTCAGCTGTCATTGAATGATTATGAAACTTGGTACACATGTTTCTTATGATTAGAAGATGTACCTGTGATATTTAGGAGTTGAAATATTAATTTTTGTTCAAATTTTGAGGGTTTTGTCTTAATCTGCCAATAATAATGTACATGTATATACATGTACACCTGTACATGGAAAGTTTTCTGAAGCTGTCAGCTTTCATTGGATGAGTTTGACACTTGCTACCCAAGTTCAATGTGATTCAAAGATGTGCATGTGCTATTTAAGAAATATGACATTAAATATGAAATTTTTTCCTAATTATTGCAGTTTAAACTTTGTACCTTTCCATTGATAAGGTTTTTGTTGGGCAAAAATTTACATGTAGATCTGTACATGGAAAGTTTGTTGAACCTTTCGTGGGATGATTATAAAACTTGGTGGACATGTTTCATGTTTTCCTAGGTCACAGCTCTCCCGCAGTAATCCCACACGGGACTGACCTATCCAGCAGTAATCCCAAATGGCATTGGCCTATCCAGCAGTTTTGCCATACGGGACTGACCTATCCAGCAGTAATCCCAGACCGAACTGGTCTATCCAGCAGTAATCCCATTTGGGACTGGCCTATTCAGCAGTAATCTCACACAGGACTGACCTATCCAGCAGTAATCCCAATAGCACTGGCCTATCCAGCAGTAATGCCACACGGGACTGACCTATCCAGCAGTAATCCCAGACCGGACTGGCCTATCCTGCAGTAATCCCACATGGGACTGGCCTATCCAGCAGTAATTCCACACGGGACTGGCTTATGCAGCAGTAATCTCTCATGGGACTGACCTATCCAGATGTAATATGACACTGGATTGCAATTTGCAGCAGTAATTCCACATGGCACTGACCTATCCAGCCATAATTTTACATGGGACTGACCTATTCCGCTGTAATCCCACACAGGTTTAGCCTATCCAGCAGTAATCCCACACGGGACTGGCCTCCTCAGCCATAATCCCACACAGGATTGCCGTATGCAGCAGTAATCCCACACTGGACTGCCTATGCAGCAGTAATCCCACACGGGACTGTCCTATCCAGCATTAATCCCATACGAGACTCATCTATCCAGCAGTAATCCCAGACAGGACTGGCCTATCCAGCAGTAATCCCTCTTGGGACTGGACTATCTAGCAGTAATCCCACAGGGGACTATCCATCAGTAATAACATGGGACTGGTCCACCCAGCAGTAATCCTACACAGGACTGGCTTATCCAGCAGTAATCTCACATGGGACTGAACTATGCAGCAGTAATCTCACACTGGACTGCCCTATGTACCAGTAATCCGACAGCACTGACCTATCCATCCTACATGGGATTAACTTTTGCCAGTAATCCCACATGGGACTGATGTTATTGTCTGTACCAGATAATCTATTCCAGACATTATTGTCTGTACCACATCACCTATTCCAGACCTTATTGTTTGCTCTACATGTATGCTTTCAATACTGCTGCACCTTTGGCGGATGACCCCGCAAGGCGAGATGTTGGGGTTCTCAGAACGCTTGTTAGGTCTTTCCATTACAAATGGAAAGACCTTTTGTTATTCTACGGATTATTATTATTATTATTCTACTTTTGAAATAGCGGCTAAACGGCTTGATATACAGCTTAGATATTTGGCACCTTTGTAGATACGAGGCTGTACGTTCTGATACAAGTATTCAATTTTGACCTTGACCTTGACCTATTGAGCTATGGGCTTTTTTGATAAAAACACCATTTTGCAAACATTGACCAAACGCATAAGGCGATGCAGCTGAAATTTAAAATGTGAAAGTTTGCAGATACACCCAATAAAATAACCAATAAAATCAGTAGGTCAAAGAAGCGGTTTTCGAGTTCTCTCCCCTGGTGCTGTTTTTCGTGTGGGCTGTGTACAGCCAAAACTAAAGAACATATCTAAAAGAAAGTTGATGGTTGGTAAGTGTTATATATGGCCATGCTGTAGTTATATTTTTGAATTGTTACGTAACAAGAAAAAGCAGTTATCTCCCTTTTAATGTTTTTCAAAACCCGGTATTTTATAAGGAAATAAGCTACGGCATTGATACTCCTAATATTAATGAACACTTTAATGACCGAAAAGAATGTGACCTTAAATTTGACCTTTGACCTCCAGGAGCGTCTCTATATGAGTGCAAAGTTTGGTGGTGAAATCTTGAACGGCTAATGCGATCAGCCTGAAAATAAGGTCATGTGACCTACATCATGTCACAAGGTCACCACTTGTCTCAGAACTCGGCCTTGACCTTTGAAGTGGTAAGCATCCAAATATCGAAAATACGGCTTCCGTTTCCTGAAAAACTAACGCTCTGACAGTTACAAAACAATGAAACAATAGTGGGCACAATATTGTCTTTCTTTTGGCGCTATTTATAAAACGATCCGATGTGACCTTGACCTGGAATATTGTTCGCATTTTTCTCAAAAACTACAACATGCAGGAATCTGTAATTTAGTACATTTGTAGCCCATGATACAGGTATGACGTCACTGAATTTTCAACCTGACCTTGGCCCTGGTTTTTCAGATATGGCCCATGACAGTTTTCAGACTACAGCGCCATAACTTGAAAACTGTTAGGAATTCTAACTTGAAATTTGCACATGAATGTAGGTCATTACATGAGGTAACAGAACATCAGCAGAACCCATAAAAAGATACCGGAAAGATTGGGAGATAATTAGCCATTTCTGAAATTTTGGATTGATTCAAATTTTGCGAAAATTATGCATCCAATCATCACTATTTTTAGGCACGATTGAGGGAATATATATATGGATTTGCCTATGAAATTTCAAGAATATAGCTTTGATAGGTTTAGAGATATTAAAAAAAACAATTTTCCCGAACTATTAAGCCGTTTAATGGTCACATGTTGATTTCATCTATTCAATGGGAGTTGTCAATTTCGCTATAGCGATTCGGCTGTAACACTCGAGGCATCCGGAGTTCGCAATTAAATAAATGTCGTGTTACATGACGGAGCTGGCTCATCTTTTTGGAAACGCTATAACTCTTGAACCGCAATAGGTACGGACTTCTAATTTGTTGCCGGTTACTTCCAATAATGAGTTATTTCGTCGACAATGACTCCATACCAGGAACAGTAATAATACAGCGTAGACAGAGGCTTAGCGATAAAACAAAAAAAACATTCTCCCCACTTCGTGCATGCTATTTGCCTATCACCCGTCAGGTTAAACGCTTTCAATATTAAGTAGTAATTGATTTCATTCATCTAATTGTATAACGCCAGATCGGTTTCAAAGAGGTATTAATTGGTTCTCCATTGACAAGGCGTGAAGACCTGTATGTAACCCGACACACAAGTTAAAGCTTTCAGGAGTTTCGACTGTACCAACCGAGTCACCCCGCGATTTTAATTAAATGAACGTCGTTTTAAGTGATGAAAGGAGCTGCGAACCATGATGAGCCCTCTGTAAGCCCATGACGCATTATGTATATTTGTTAATTAAACGAAAGGTGTTCAGTTATCATTATATCGTCATCGCCTATGCAACATGACATGAACTTAATTTCCAACGATAGGATACCTTTGGAGGACCGTCGTGGAAAGACCGTGTCATTGTACCAACAATGTCTAGTTATATGTATAACTGCTACATTCAGTTAAACTGAACAGTGTGAAATAAAAACCATGCATTTACCAATTTAACTGGGAGAGGGGTCCTTTTCGTGATCTTCATATCCGTTTATTAAGTCAAGAACAAAGGTTTACTTCCATCACTTTCTTCACATTTTTCTTCCTTCATAAAACAAATTCTCACCTGAAAGGCATCTATTTGAAGGAAAAATAATATATTCTTGTGTTATCTGACCATTGTTGATTCCCGTGTAGGATATAGGAGCTCTCGGCCAAGAGTTACCAAGAGTTAAGCCTCTTTTAGTTGATCATTGAATATATTATGTCAGTACTACTGCTACATTCTCATCAGTGCGAAATCTTAAGACTTTTGTCTGGATTGCTAGCTACCAGTTGGCATCAAGGCCATTAAGCAACCTTGAAATTTGGACGAATGTAATTCCAGATATGTGGGCGTATATTGATGCCCTCTGGGCTCTTGTTTCTCATTACAGCCACAGATACGACTCGAGCTCAGAAAGTGGCTCTCACAAAACAGGTGTGGGGGGTCTGTGTGGACCCTCAAAATGATACCAGGATTGCCTCCTTCAATGACGTATGTATGGAGTTATGACAAAACCATTGGGTTTCATTACACATTTCGTTGATTTCCCACAGAGTTATGGCCCTTTATCCCATCTGGCAATAATTTCTTGTCCTGTTCATATCCCGGTTACTATTTGGTGGACCACTCCAAATTCTTACATGGAAGATGCCCAGTACCAACTGATAGCTCCTTGTGAATTGAAGTGCAAATAATTTCCTCAAGTACAAAACAAAAATACTGGGGACAGAAGTAGAGCTCGTCTTGAGTGCGTGATACCTCAGACTGATTTCTGAAAGTTTGGTAATCTTTCTGTTTTTGGCAGAGGATGTTTTCGGCTGGATTCCACTGACTTCTGGAATGTATCAAATATGATTGTTTTGTGAACACAGATTTACACACCAATATTATTGAAGTATCTCCATTTGAAAGAAAGGCTGCTCAGTATATCGTTTCAATTTCTTGCCTTTCATATTGTTTTGACTTTAATTAAATTTCTAATGAATTTCACTTATATAGATAAAAGATTGCATAAAATTCATCATATTGTGCATGTATTTAATATTTTGTTTATTTTTGCTTTCAGAATGTCGTAGCCGTATGGGATACGAGAAATTTTGACAGGCCTGTATCCTTGTTCAATGTTTGATTTGGCATTCATGTGTTCACTAAATGGATAATATTGCCTCTTCCTTCAAAGGGTGGGAGGCATTAAGTATTTACTCTGTCCGTCTGTCCCTCTGTGTATCTGTCCCATTCTCCATTTGTCTGTTACACCTAAATTGTTGAATTAATTAGTGCTAGAGTTTTCATTGGATGTTCCTGAAACTTTGCAGGCTATGCTTCGAAGATGTGCTGTGCACCTGCTATTTGTGAAATGAAATATAATTTTTTTAAATTTATGAGGTGTTTGACAGGATATTCCGGGAACTTTGCATGCTTGTTAATGTGTAACTTTGGTACGCGTGGAAATGCACATAATATTCAAGAAAACGATGTGAATAATAAAACATAATAAAGTTCCCCCCAACATTTCACTTGTATTCTGTCTCAGAGGATGTCAAAGATGATGTAAATAGCATCATACTTCGAGCAGTCTGCACTGTTTGCGGGACGTCATGGCAATGCAGAGAATGGAATAGACTTGTGACAGTGTAGCATTGTGACGTGGTTTCACAAATTCGAATCTAATTAAAATTAAATCCTGTTTGCTCCCCCATTTGGATATGTCGCTTGCAGGATCTAACCGGCTTGCAGTTACGCGAGTGTTAAACAATCCCGAAAGCTCTTCATGGTGTTTTGAAGGGAACATAATGGTAAGTTCTTTCTGATTGGCTCCGCCGAATCACACGCCAAGCTGTTGGGGTATCTTCTGATGTTGCCGCCCTCTCACCAGGTTGGCACCATAATGCAGGGTAGAATTATGGACTGGCCTTCGGCATAAACCTTGGGTTAAAGCAGAGACCATGACCCTATCCCCCCTTTCCGACTGCAAGTAAAGTAGTTAAAATGTGGCCGTGATGTCATAAGACTATTAAATATTCATGAGCTGGGCACTCTGAACACCAAATTCATTTGAAATCAGTATCCTACATAGCGACATGTACGATTGGGGAGCATTGATAGGATATTAATTTATTAAGATTGCACAAGTTCCAACATGCATTAAAGCCAGTGTTCTTGTAAAATTACTAGCATTTGGACTTTCCTCATCAAAATTAACAAGATTATGAAGGGTAATCTGCTAGTTTATATTGCAGCAAAAAAAGTGTTATTAATTCACCAACCATATTAGTCTCTTGTTTGTAACACCGCTCAATTCTTATCTACAATGGTTGTGATTTTTCTTGGATCTGAAGCAGAGGCATTATTGGTCTGAAAGGACGACCCTTAGTTTGCATTTAAATATTTTTTCTTCTGTCAGCATCTCCTTTCAAGAATGGAATTTGACTTCTAAGAGAACCAAACAAAGATGTTGTCACACATCCAGATTTCACTGTTGGACTTCCACATTGAATGAGCATTTTCATCCCATGATCAAGTTATTGGGATCCTAAAATATTTCCAGTCTGGTTTTAAGAAACGTCTCCTGCATAATGACCCCCACTCCCCCTATTACATTCTCGCATCGTCAGAGTTTATACCCTCCTAAACCGTCGATGTATGACCCGCTGACTGCACTGCGCAGAAAAAATGTAGCGTGCATGTGCATTTGGTCTATTTCGATTTTGATCGACACCGGGAGCATGTATCAGCATATGAGAGAGCTGGGAAATACACCCAGTATATCTTGTGAACGAAAGTTTTATGCTGAATTATTATACAAGAACACAAGGTACAATGCTCCGCTACGTTTACAAGCGGATGATGATGATTGGCCAATAGCCATGCGCAGAAAGTCTGTGTGCCACGATTTAAACCTCAGTGCAATCAGAGGGTATATCTGTCATTAGGAAGTATACAATCTAATGCCATGAGAATGCCCTTTCACAGAACATGTGCAACTCTATTTCTTGTCTTGACAGATTGGAAACTTTACTGGTAAAACGGCTGTGCGCGATCAGCTGATAGTGTGATTAATTCTTTCCAGTAGATGCATAAATTAACAATAATTGGCTGTTCATCAATTGAGTTGAATCCTGATCTCATTATACATTTTCCTTGACCAGATAATACCTACAGATTGCTACTCTTCCTCAGGAATCTAAATCGATTCTAAAAATTGACTGGTGTCCAACAAGGTAAGTCAGTTCCATTTTCATGTCTTCAGTTAACCTGTAACTCAAATCTTCAAGGATCTTTCAGAAACTCAATTGTAAATATTGTAAAACTTAATTTTCATAACAACTAAATGTTAAAATGCTGAAAAAATATGTACATGCAAGTAAATTAGAAAAAAGGCTAGAAAGAAAGACCAGAAAACACCCTGACTGTATTGGTATAATCTGCATTTTGATGTATATTGTATTTGTCATATTCTCAGATCAGGGTTGTTGACTACTCTAGCCAAGGAGAGTTCTGTGATCAAGCTCCATGACATCAGACATTCTTCCATAGGTTTGTACATGACATTCTTCCATAGGTTTGTACATGACATTCTTCCATAGGTTTGTACAAGACATTCTTCCATAGGTTTGTACATGACATCTGAACTTTTCCCATTGTTTTTTTCATAATATCAGACGTATTCTTCCATAGGTTTCTACATAATATCAGACGTTCTCCATAGGTATGTACATGACATCAGACATTCTTCACAGATTTGTACATGGCATCAGACATTCTTCCATAGGTTTGTACATGACATCAGACCTTCCATAGGTTTGTACATGACAGCAGACATTATTCCATAGGTTTGTACATGGTATCAGATTTTCTTCCATAGCTTCATACACAGCAGACATTGTTCCATAGGTTTGTACATGGCATCAGACATTTTCCCATTGGTTTCTACATAATATCAGAACTTTTTCCACAGGTTTGTACATGACATCAGACCCTCCATATGTTTTCACATGACATCAGACCTTCCATAGGTTTGTACATGGCATCAGACATTGTTCCATAGGTTTGCACGTGCCATCAGACATTCACCCATGGGTGTGTACATGGTATCATACATTCTTCATGGTTTTGTACATGCCATCAGACATTCTTCCATAGGATTGTGCGCAATCATCATCCATTAAAATCACATCCATAAAATGTTTCTGATCTGGCCTTGTCACAGCTTCAGATGGGAGAACATCTCAATGTTCAGAGTACAGTTCTGTAAATACCGACATTATCCATTGTCCAAAACCTTAAGTTTGAAGTATTTTGAACCTTGATAAACCAGAACCCTGTCAAGACTGAGACTATAATCTGGTCCCAGCAAGGTCGGTTTACACAGGTTTCACTGTGCTTTATAATACACTGAACCACTTCAACTCCCGAAGAACTCACAAGATTTTCAGATTTGAATCGACAGTGAAAACAGGTAGATAGAGAGCGTTCTTCAGATCTGGTTTTTAGCTCGCCGTATACGAAGTAGGGTAGGTATTGGGAGAGAGAGGGGGAAAGTGTCGGTGTTGGTGTCGGTGTCCGGTTAAGTTTTTATGTTTAGCTCAACGTTAGACTCAAGCTGGAAGGTTAATGTTTTTTGTTTAGGCTTCTTTATTTCTAGAATAATTTTGACTTCTTTTGGACTGATGTTTTCTGGGTTAATGTTTTTTGTTTAGGCTGGACTTAGAATAATTTTGACTTCTTTTGGAGCTTACATCATGCTACACTTACTCAACCCATCCCTGGGGCACCGAGTCCCACCCCCTATCTCCTAAAGTAAGCTTTGCCCGACCCCATACTCTGTCTCTCATATAGTTTGGGAGCTCAGATCATCCTGTACACTTATTCAATCCATCCACTAACCCCGGGAGCATGTCCCCACCCCTGGGGCACCGAGCCCCACCCTATATCTTCTAAACTAAGCATTGCCCGACCCCATACCATCATATTTTCCTACAGCTTACATGATCCTACACTTATTCAACCCATGCGCAACTCATGGAAGCATGTCCCCACCCTCGGGGCACTGTGCCCTGGCCACCATCCATCTAAACTAAGCTTCGCCCGATCCCATATCCTCACATTTTCCTGAAGCTTACATCATGCTACACTCATTCAATGCATTGCCCAACTCCATACCCTCATATTTCAATTTCTAATTTTATATCGCTTATATGTGATACTAACCTGTTATTAGGCATGAGATGCAGTGTACATTGTATATACAGTCATACATACCAAATCACATACAGTATATTCCTTTATAGTATTTACTAATAGTTTGGTGATATTATTTTATTTCAGAAGTACAATATCATAATCCCGCAGTACTGAACTCCCGTTAGTTTTAATTTTTGTGTCGCCTTAAATGAAGGACGCCATTTCCTCAAATTCTGGTTGACCCTAAAGCTTTTGTAGAACCATATCTGTGTCCACACATTTAACTATATTAATTAAAACTGAGTTTGAATCAGTTTGTGATGTCTCAGTCTTTACCAGTGCACATTATTATGGAGCATTACAGTATGATTGGACACAGTTATCATTGTATTCTTGTAGTTGCATACAAATGTGAGGGTTTACCACAGTGCTGGTGTCCCATTGCATACTGGAAATGATAGCTTTACTCCAACTATTGCATTGTTATAAGCTTTGTTTGTTCACATATCATTGCACAAAGTTACTCCAAGAACGTGCTCCAAATTGCACATCTATTGTTCCTAACTGTACATGTATTCATCAGATCTATGCAATGAGATGTGTAAGCTTACTTTCGAAAATAAATGTAATCTTATTTGAAGTTTTATAATATAGTTCCTCCTTCAATCCAACCTGAACATCACTGACATAGAAATCATATTTCTTAATAAATGTATTGTTATTTCAAATAATGTGCATTGCCAATGATGTGCAACCTCAAATGATGTGCCACCCTAAAGGGCTCGATCTTTTTGCGAAGCTGCATGTTGCTCTATAAATCAGTTCACATAATGCATTCAGCGATATCCTCTTGAAGCGCACATATCGCCATGAACTGGTAGTAAAAAAAGGAAAGAAAAAAATTGTCAACTCTCTAATTTGCATAAGTCAGATATTTGTCATGCTATTGAAACCACATCGACTGGTTCTACAAATGGCAAATAATATTTTAGGACATGAGACAATAGATAGACTGATGCGCCTGAAGTTTTGGAGCATTTGTTAAGAAGGAATCAAAAGTTATTGAGCAAAAACAAGCTTTTTTACCTCCAATTGAGAGTGCGGGATGTCCCGAACTTGATTACCTTGAAAAGACCTTGAATAGGCTTGAAAATTGGAAGGCAAAAGGTGTACGAACCCTGTCCTTCATATCCAGAACAGACCTATTTGGCTATATCAGTTTTATTTTTTGTTTCACTGGCAGATTTTTTTTTTTTTTACAAGATTGGAAGTGATAATAAAAGTAAATATAAAACTGGACCAGACGGGTGGAAATTCATCTGCCAGCAGAAAGAAAGTGCAAACTTCAAATGTTCAGTTCATATCTTTATTTCTATTATTGCCTCCAATCTTAAAACAAAGATCAAATCCGCCTGTGAAAAAAAAAAAAATGAAATTGGTGTGGCCTTTCTACAGTATGATAAATGCTTTAGAATTCAATCAGAATAAAAAGATCTTGGTGTGACCAATTTATTGGAAAATGAGTTTGGTACGAATGATACAAAGGCAGATACTCTAAGATCGAAATTGCTTCTTTCAAATTCAATGGATGGTATTCTGTTTAGGTACCCTGTACCATAGCTGGATGAATCTGTAATTCCAAATTTTCGGGTCTATGATGTGATCAGGGTGACTGAATTACAATTGTATTAGCTATAATTAAATCTATTGCAGAGTGACTGTTGATTGACATACAGGGCATTGCTATTAAAAGCTATACTGCAGTTATTAATAATTGGGTATGAAGTATTATGATTGCTCGACCATTTGTTCATAAATTATTTCAATATTGGACCACCTTGCTTAATTAATTAAATAATTAATTAATTAGAATTAAGAATTAATAAGTTAATTAACTTAATTAAGTTAATTAACTTAATTAAGTTAATTAACTCACTCAGTCGCTTGCTCGACCTTCACCTCAATAGGAAGCAAACGTCATGATACACTCACTCGACCTTCACCTCAATAGGAAGCAAACGTCATGATTTGATTGAAATAGTGTTCAAAGCGACGTTCAGTCATATTCACTTACTCACTGTCCTTTATTAACATGATAAGATAAATCTAGTATATAGTGCTCAAGTTAACTGAGGAATTTTTCAAGAATTCACTCTCATGGAAGGAATGGAGACTTGAATTTGGGAGTAGTTGATTTATGTGTAATTTATTTATATTTCAGGTGCGGATGAGCCAGAGCCTAACATAATGGAGCGATATATTCAGCGTGAGTTGTCTCCCTCTGTCTTTCAAATGTGAAAACAAATCACATTTATCATGCCATTTCGAATTGATGCCTTCCCACTAACAAAGAAAACACCAACAGGTAGCTGTAGAGTTGCAAAGTGTGATATTCAATTCTGACACAATGCTACACTGCATCACAACCATCAGGCATTGTGATCACTCTGGTATGTAGGCATATTGTCATGATAAGCAACATTGAATCCTATTCACTAACTCAGGCCATATAAAGTTAATTAATTGTTTGTCAAGGGCTTAATTTTTCAAAAGGATGAGGGCAGGCATTTTTTTTTATCATTTAGTTTATTTTTTTCCTTTACTTCCTATTGACTGTATTCAGGTAGACAAAAATGCAGCAAAAGACCAAACAGATCCACATTGTCACTAACAGAAACCTGTAGAGATATGACCTCCCCATCCATTTTATTTTTCCAATAAACCACGACACAATTTCGTTTGCTAAATTTTCGATTTCTAGCCCATTTTTCTCCTCGACCAGTTCATTCAACGCATTCAGCAAAATTTTTATATTCTCAAAAATATGAATAAAACGGGTCCAACAGTCAGGAAAACATTCATGGGACGGAACTTGAGAAACAAGACATTAACTTTATTATTGAAATTTAAAGTTACGTGTTGATATGCAATGAAATGTCCACATTAAAATGCACATCCATCATATCCAACTTGAACTAGATAAATTTCTTACTTTTCACAGCTCATGGACAACATATTATAACATCTTACTCATGGAATCCAAAAATCGAAAACCGACTGCTAACAGTGACATCTGGTGGCAGCCTTAGAGAACTAACAGTATATGAAAGAATTGCAGTGGTGAGTACTTTATAGCAGTATATTAAATTTGGAATGATTTTTGAGAGAGGAAGAATAACTGGGGAACTTGCACAGTGCTGAATATCCAATCAGATTCTGTGATTGTCACTTGTCTGTTTGTCATTTTGTCCAGTTAACCAATCAGCTGAGAGGAATCGCACTTCTGGTTTATCTTCTACTCATATTGTACAAGCCTCCCAATGGGTGTCTGCAGGATTCAAACCCATGACCCCAGCTAGATTCACTACTGACTGAGCTGTACATGTGACAGCCCATAGATATCACACCCGTGGATTGTCCCTGTGATGACCAACCTTCTCTTTCAGTGTCTCTCTGGGAAAACTGTTGTGTGAGCTGATCACATGTGACATGACCGCTGCAAACTAGAAAATGCAACTGACCGCCACCACCAATATCATGTGTAGTACATGTAGCTGAAACAACTTTTTATTAGAACCGGACTCAGAAGTTGATGAAATAATACAAAAACATGGCTATATCATATTTTCTCCCACGAATGAAAATTGGCCTCGTAGGTTTTATGCTTTCATCATAAGATAAAGTGGTATTATGCGATACCAGTAGTGGGTTCTGTCTGTCTGTTCATCCATCTGTGCAATATCTGTAGCACCAGGTTATGGATTGGTACCAAACTTGGGGTATACTTTACCCATGATGCAAGGAAGAACCCTATTCATTTTGAGGTCAAAGGTCAAGGTCATTGTGGCCTGAAAATTGTTCTGTCTAGGCTAGTTCATAGATGTGGATTGTGATGACATTTGAAGAAACCTCAAACTCATGCAAAGGAAGTAGCCTGTTGATTTTACTGTTTGTCCATCTGTTAAATGTCTGTGCGATATCTTTGGTTACTGGTTATGGATTGGTACCAAACTTTGGGTATAGTTTACCCATGGGGCAAAAAGGAATGACCCTATTCATTTTGCGGTCAAAACAAACAGTCCGGGTCACTGGCCCCCCAAAAATGTGTATAGGTACGGTAACACTTATTTAACATTCCGTCTCTCCCAATTTTGTCTTGAATTATTATCCATCACTCTAATAAATTTGATTGTCTCCTAAATGTAGGAGAAACTATACCTCATTTCATGAACTTTCCGTGCTAATAAATTTGATGATCTCAATATTGGGGGGGGGGGGGGGGGTATTATACACTTCCTGTGCCTTTGTTTAACTTTATTGAGTGTATTTGATTGGGTGTTGCCATGGTTACAGGGCTGGTCAGCAGAAGGTCACATTAGCTGGACGTGCAGTAAGAGGATGGCAGACCGCTGTTACCAAGGAGACCTGGAGTCGGCTGACATCTCCACAAAAATGAGACACAGGACTGTCAAGGGATATGGCTTGCGGGTGAGAATTGCTTTGCCAGTGTTATCCACGTCAGATGGAGCTTTATAGAAACTCTGCTGTGATTGGCTGGGTGATCCGCCAATTTTTTCCCGCTGACCAATGAAAATACTGGATTCTTTTTTGAAAATTTGAATTGACCAATCATTTGTTCTGGAAGATAAATTGAATATAAATATTCAATGGTCATGAAGTTTACATGTTTGACTATCCTTTCTGCTGACAAGTGAGTGAGTGAGTGAGTAGGATTTAACATCACTTTCAACATTTTTTCATGTGCCAGAACACGAGAGTGTCCACAGTAACTATTATCCTGGACACTGATCAACCCAGCCAGTACAGCACTCGGTCACCTTGCTGCTGACAAGAGTGAAGCAAGATCAGAACAGCAGTTTTGTTCGACACTCTGTCTAGACTTAATTTCGGTTTGAATCTCAATGTGATGGCAATACATTTCATTGTTTTCACTTGGTTAATAGTTTATGGACAACTTCAAAACTTACACGAAAGATTCTTATTACGTTTTGGATGTGCACTGTCAGGTTTTTTTACACGTTTCAATGGTTTTCTTTTTGCACGACACCTCTTTTTGACGACAACCCTGTTACAACAACAACATGGCATTACTGATACAAAATTTTGATTTCATGTACTGAGTGTATTCATTTGCTTGTAACCTTTCCATACAGGTCGAACAGCTTTGGGAAAATGGCCAGCTCGTGGAGAAGGACTTCCGGTTAAAAAACCTGTGGATGTGGCTAGATGATATCCTTTAATTTTGTGTTACGATTCAATACAATACTAGATCCTTCCATTTCTGATTTAGCATTAGTGATTTAATCACCCCATTCATATCATTAAACATGGAGTTCGGCATCTTCCCCAGGCTCCAGTGGGTTGACCTGGGGTGTCGTGCACTGACTAACTAGCTCCCCGTGGGTTTCCCGAGTGTGAAAAGCAGTAGGATCAAACGTTGTGATATGACTGAAAGATTTAAACATTTAGACATTAAAGCTCAATCACCCAAGCAAGTCCTTACACAAAACTCCACTCCTTGCCTTTTCAGATTTCATGAGGTATTCGACCTCAGTGGAAATCAATGGATACGTAGGCGTTCTATGGACTAATCAAATGCGCCTCACAAATACACACCTCCCACCAAGATAGACACACAGATACACACCTCCCACCAAGATAGACACACAGATACACACCTTCCACCAAGATGGACATACAGATACACACCTCCCACCAAGATAGACCCACAGATACACACCTCCCACCAAGATAGGCACATAGATACACACCTCCCCCTAAGATAGACACACAAATACACACCACCCACCAAGATAGACACACAAATACACACCTACCACCAAGATAGACACACAGACACACACCACCCACCAAGATAGACACACAGATACACACCTCCCGCCAAGATACACACAAATACACACCTCCCACCAAGATAGACACACATATTCACACCACCCACCAAGATAGACACACAGATACACACCTCCCACCAAGAAAGACGCACAAATACACACCTCCCCCAAGATAGACACACAAATACACACCACCCACCAAGATAGACACACAAATACACACTTACCACCAAGATAGAAACAGACACACACCACCCACCAAGATAGACACAGATACACACTTCCCACCAAGATAGACACACAGATACACACCTCCCATTAACATTAAGATAGTCACACAGATACACACCTCCCACCAAGATAGACACACAGATACACACCTCCCACCAAGATAGGCACGTAGATACACACCTTCAACCAAGATAGGCATATAAATACACACCTTCCACCAAGATAGACACACAGATACACACCTCCCATCAAGATAGGCACATAAATACACACCTTCCACCAAGATAGGCACAGAAATACACCCCTCCCACCAAGATAGACACACAGATACACACCACCCACCAAGATATACCCACAGATACACATCACCCACCAAGATAGACACACAGATACACACCACCCATCAAGATAGACACACAGATACACACATCCCACTAAGATAGACCCACAGATACACACCTCCCAAGATAGACACACAGATACACACCTCCCACCAAGATAGACACACAGATACACATCTCCCACCAAGATAGACCTACAAATATGCACCTCCCACCAAGATAGACACACAAGTACACATCGCCCACCAAGATAGACACACAAATACACAACTCCCATCAAGATAGACACACAGATACACACCCCCCACCAAGATAGACACGCAAATACACACCTCCCACCAAGATAGACCCACAGATACACACCTCCCACCAAGATAGACACACAAATACACACCTCCCACCAAGGTTTAGGTCATGTGTGTTTGATCTGTGTTTCTCGTCCACCGCCCACACTTAAATACATGTATTCATTCCTCATTGAATTTCAGAGGATACTCCTACCTCATTGAATTTAAGAGGATGCTCATACCTCATTGAATTTTGGAGGATGCTCATACCTCATTGAATTTCAGAGGATGCTCATACATCATTGAATCTCAGAGGATGCTCATACCTCATTGAATTTTGGAGGATGCTCATACCTCATTGAATTTCAGAGGATGCTCATACATCATTGAATCTCAGAGGATACTCATACCTCATTGAATTTCAGAGGATGCTCATACCTCATTGAACTTCAGAGGATGCTCATACTTTATTGAATTTCAGAGGATACTTCTTGTTGGCTTGTATATACCTGTTGCAGAAAGTCAATTTAACAAAGTGCCAAATTGTAGTTACAAAGTGTGTGCCAATCTTTGTTTGACATTGAATATCACAGATAAGTAACTTTGTGGTTTACTCTCAAATGATTTGAGTTGTGTTCCCTCCCTCTTTCATTGGTTTTCAAAAGCCAGACCTTAGTATTGAAAGTCAGACCATGGTGGCCGAGTGGTCTTAGGTACATTGCTGGTGATTGTTAGCCTCACACCGCTGAACTGGCATGGGTTCGAGCCCCGCTGAAAGTTTGCCAGTTACTTATCAATTTCCTCCACCATTCAAACTGGCTGTCACCATTCACCATATGAGTGAAATAACATTGAGTGTGAAATTAAACCAAATCCCCCCCCTCCCCCCACAGAGGTGAATCTAAAAATTCAAATGATAACAGACAAGTGAACATGCATTGTTACATATTACATGTGGTTCGAATGAGTTTAAAGTTTAGAACATTTTTCAGCTCTAAATAAACAAATAACATATTTATTGTGAACCCATTTATAAACAAGGTAGATGATGCATATTGTTTCCTTAATTGTTCGCCACCTGTTAAATCACTGATAGAGGAAAATAGACGAGTCAGCCATGGTAAGAATGGAATTACGAAGTTTGTCGGGGTCCAGCACGTGCTCAGGGGAGATAAATCTGAGACAGAGGGTGAGAACACTACCACCAGTGAGGCCCATTACCAACACTTCAGCGGAGTTGATTCCTTTCACAGTTCAGCAATAACTGTGTACCGTAGCGAGGACAGGTAGGATAATGGGTCTATCCTTCATGTAAGACAAACACAATAGGCATCCTCCATAATGCAGGTCTGTATAGACTGTACCTCTGTACCAAGCCTGCATGCGGATTAGGGCTGCACAGTTATTACTGGAACTGTCAGTTTAAAATAACAGCCAATGAACGAAAAGCATTTTGGGGCAATGCGCAACCTTAATGAGATCTCGGTATATTTGGACGAAGGCTGAGTTCATACGGAGAAAAACTTGAGGAAAAACTCTTTGATGTTCCGGAGGGAAACCACATGTGGGCGCCTCTCAAGTCAAAACAACGACGGATACGAAAAATGTGAATTCAAAACAAACAGAGGGAATGAAATATATAACATATTACCTTACGCCTAATCCGCTCAAATATTGTGTCACGAATGCACTCCGGAATGTTTCTGAATCAACCGCCTCATAATCGTGAAGGCATATAAGATATCCGTCATGGCACGGATGTTATAGACGAGCCATGACTAGGGATGATGACAATAGGTGAATACATGTGGGGAACCATTCAATCAAGAGATGAAAAGGGCTAAGCCTATGTTCCAGTTTGAAGATTCTTACATGACGAACTGCCCAGATAATGAAGTGTTTTCCATTTAGGTCACTGGGTCTTGTCCATTAGGTCACTTGGTCTGTTGATTTAGGTATTGCATGTTTCCTATTAGGTCACAGAGTCCTTTCCATTAGGTCAATGGTTGTTTCTCATTAGGTCCTTGGGTCTTTTCCATTAGGTCACTGAGTCCTTTCCATTAGGGCAATGGGTGTTTCCCATTAGATCCTTGGATCTTTTCCATTAGGTCACTCAGTCCTTTCCATTAGGTCCTTGGGTCATTTGCATTAGGTCACTGAACAAAGCTGATTTTCAGCGCAAAAGTTGAATAACTAGTACCAGTACCAGTACCTGTTATGTCACCAGTTGAAAACACAGCAGTTGACACCAAATTGCTGTTGTGATCCCCAGGTGCATCTCTGGTTATGGCGTCTCTGCTTTCATCAAAAAAGAAAATCCCATCTGTACTGAAATATGATCCAGTCTCGAATAATAACTTCCTGCTTGATGGTTTGTTCAAGGTTTGTGAAAATCTTTGACGTCATCAAATGTATGGTGTGTGCCTTCATAAATTGAATTGATTCCAGTTATTTTATGATAACACTTTCCTAATAGAGCACAGATTAACACCTATTTGCACAGATACTTCATGTATTGGTGAGGCTAACATTAACTTTATGATAATCTTGGTATTTTACATTATATTTGCATTTTGGGTCCTGTAGTTATTCTGAAAAAAACTCATTTACCCAGGTGAGATACCGATTCTCATGATGACAGCGCAGAAGTATTCAGTTGAACTTTAGACTGAATAAAATAAATTTTTAGCCTCACAGGCCAGGGACCGATTTCATGAAACCTCACTTGACTTGACTTTTTCAAGGCGATTTTCGCACTTGACCAAGTACACTTCAAAAAATTCTCGTTGCATTTTTGACTGCACTTGGTCAAGTGATGTTTGAAGTGACATTTTTGGAACTCTTTTGTGCGGTTTGGTAATAAATAGTACCCCTGCAGAATCAAGTGTACGCTCAAAATACTTCATGCACAGGAGCCGAACGGTAGAATTCCAGGTGTCAAATAAATACATGTACATGTATGTTTGTGCCATTTTCGGGTCTATGAGATGAAGTAGGATGCCGCATCATGCGTTATGGTGCATGGACACATTAAAAAATCTTCTTTTTCGACACCATCTCCCTTCATATTGGTCATTTCAAGTACGTTTTTATTTCAAGTGCGGTTTTCAATAGAGGTCCGACCACACTTGAACTCAAGTGCGATTTCAAGTTCCAGTGAACTTTCATGAAAAGCAAAAACTCGAGTCAAGGAAGGTTTTCAAGCACTTGAACTTTCAAGTGCGAAAATTGCCTCAAGTGAGGTTTCATGAAATCGGGCACTGCCGCAAAGCCTCCCTCCCTTGTCGGGATCCAGAACATGCTCAGGGGAGGGCCTCCCTCACTTGTCAGTTTTGTATTCAAAAAGGTGCCTGTGAAGCTACAGTTTTGGTTCTTTCAAATTGAAAACTGAATCTGTGAGTACTGTATTGATTGATCTTGTTTGCTTATATTTCAGGTCACGAGCTCTCCAGTTGTGTGGCTGGATTAAGGATAGCCTGACTGGCAAGCTCCACAGGTGATGCATCATATTTAGCATAAACTTATCAATTATTTAATAGTGTACACATATTGCAGTCACTCTCACTCTCTATCACTCCCCTAAGTTTTCCTCCAGAAGAGCTTTTGATCACTCTCCTCAAAAATGAGGAGTGATACTGCAGAGAATGATCACTCTCACATCACTCATGATCAATCCAGGTCAGTGATCAACAGCTCTCGCCAATTTTAAAAACACAAGAGACTGATATTGCATATTCCTACGATGTAGGCTCTCATTTGCAAATTGTTCGATAAGTCGGTCAGTCAATCCGAATCTTTTCGACGGCAAAATAAGGAGAACCGTTGACATTAGAACCTTGATTTTTGGCATGAATGTGCATTTGGGGACTGTTACCAGCATGTTCTGAGCTGACCTACTTTTGATAAAAATTTGACCTACTTAGATGACCTAAAACATTACGCTTGGACCCCCAACTTTTTCTTCATCACCCTACTTTGTAGGTCCTGTGACGTTAGTCACACTACTCCTGTTTCATTTGGAATGCAAATTTGAATCCCCATAATGTATACTGAACTGTAAAAAAACATTTATATACTAATGCCAATTATTTTTATGATGGCACTTTCTTGGTGGAGCATGGATACTAGTGCTGGATGGGTCAGTCCCAAAACCGCACTCTCAGAGTTTGGTACCATATCTGCAGCAGTAAATGCAATCCCTCAGCCCCATGGGAAGCTGCTGTGGCCGATTGGTCATGTTGGTTTAGAGTGCTCCCTCACACAAATGACTCATTCAATGCTACTATATGTGCTTTACCAAGAAAGTGTCCTCCTAAAAATAGTTGGATATAGATATACAGATTTTTTGTAGTACGAAATCAAGAATTTCTTTTTCAGTCTGTTTAATACTAAGGGTCAGTCATGACCGTTAACGTTTGTATTGTAGACTTTGAACAAATTCTTGGAGTCACTGAATTTCTCAGCATCGGTACTTTCAGGATATTACTGGTCCAGCTATTTGACTGGTTTTGATTTTATAGGAAAATGGCCAGTTCGAAATATTACTGAACCAGATATTTGACTCTCGTTCAGTTCAGAGGAAGGTTGACCCAGATACCTGATTCACTTTTTCAGCTTACAGGAGGATGGTCAGTATGAGAGAGCAGCAGCTCTGGCCCTGTTTAACCTAGAGCTGAAGAGAGCCTTGGAAATCCTGAGTCGAGGAGCCGTGGATGGCGTGGGTAAGTCATCGATTGATTATTTACCAAGAATATATGATAAACTGCAGCAGTTTATCAGTTGTATCAGGGTAAAAGTTTCTGCCTAGGCATAAGTTTTTGACTATATAATTCAGTTCTTGAGCTATACATGACCAAACTGATGGCAGAATATAAGATGAATTGTTGACCCAGTATATATATAACTGAATATACATTTTACTGAGAAATGCGTTTATGTATCTTCTCCTAGCTGACATGACTGCTAAAAATACTGACTTCAGTTAACTGAAGGTTGCGAGTAACCAAACCTCCCCCGTCTCCTTCCTGTTCAAAATATACTGACAAGGAGCATGCTCAATGTATTTTCTGTGCACTATACTTTAAACACAATTGCCATGGACAGACCATAGCAATGCACCTTTTGGCCGCAATCTTTAGGTCGTAAATTCCCATTTCTTCATCCGCACTGATGGGGAAGGAGGGGGGATGTTTTTGAGTGGTGACTAATTTCCAATTTTCAGTTAACAGTTCATATTACCTATATTTACGGTAATATTCAAAGCATATTTACCACATATCATTACATAGATAAAAATATTTCCCTATGTTGAAAAAAAATATGATTTCACGGCCCACAGATTACAGCCAGTGGCTGAACTGCTTCTCATGGACGTTGTTCCACTAATGCAGCAAATTTTGATACTTCTGTTTGAAGTACTCACAACTTCTATACAAACTTTCTCTTTCCTCAATGTATTTCTTTCATGAGGTAACTCGATATTGAATGCCGTTGCAATCTGTAGGTCGTGAAGTCTCATTTTTTCATACACACTGATGGGGGGATGATTTCGAATGGTGATAACTGAGAAATTTCCAGCTTTAAGTTGATATTCTCACATATTACTTATATTTACGGTAATATTCAAAGCATATTTACCACAATTATTATGTAGATAAAAATATTTCCCCATATTAAAACATGCGGACAAATAGGATTTCACAACCCACAAATTGCAGCCATTAGCTGGATTGCTTCTCACTGACATTCCAATCTCTCCATTGGTATTGTGCTAATGCAGGGTAGTTGATTATTTTGCTAGAAGTGCTCACAGTTTGCATACAAGCAGTTCTACTTTCTCTTTCCTCACTGTATTTTTTCATCAGGTAACTCGACGTTGAATGCCGTTGCCATGGCATTGTCAGGATACACTGAAGACCCGGCCGCTCTCTGGCAAAAGATGTGCATGGGTCTGTGTCGACAGTTGACTGACCCATACCTACGTGCCATGTTTGCATTCTTAACGGGAGAACGGGTCGACTATGAAGAAGTTTTGGTGAGTTTAGTACAGGCTTTGATCAGCAATAAGTCTTTTTGTCTATCATTCAACTGTTACAGGTTGCATCAGAATGAATTACCTCACAGCCAAAATCATGATTAATTCCGTCTTTTGCTGAACGCGACATTAAACCTTAATTCTCTCTCTCTCTCTCTATCTGTCTGTAATTTTGCCATCTGTCTGTTGACCTGTAATTGTCTAAACTACATCAGAGATAATGTAGTCCTTGCAGAATTGCTGTTCTATCATGTATTCCTGTACAGTCTGTTAGTATTGCACATAGTTATGCGTTTAAACCTCATATTCATCCACCAACACAATGATAGTGATTTCTCTCCATCTGTCAAGCCGTCTGTCCATTCATGTAAAAATAAGTAATCATTAAAAGTTGTTATGTTTATCCTAGAAGTACAGTTCAGAGTTAAGGATTAGAGAAGTACAGTTCAGAGTTAAGGATTAGAGAAGTACAGTTCAGAGTTAAGGATTAGAGAAGTACAGTTCAGAGTTAAGGATTGCGATGGCAAAGAAGAAGCATATTGATTTTTACTCCTCAGCCAATTTTGACCAAAGGATATTGTCTGCCTGGTCCATCCATCTGTCTATGCATCTTGCCTAATAACACAATATCTCTTGAAGAATTATTGTCAGGCTTTCCAAATTCATATAACATATGCATCTGGCAATGGACTGAAGCCTATTGAAGAACCGACCTTGGCTTATTTTATAAAGGTCAAATTCTAGTACTGAAGGATTACATCTAGGCTCTCCAGATTCATATTACATATGCAACTGGTGATGGACTAGAAACGATTCCACTTTGACTGACCTTGACCTGTTGTATCATGGACAAATTCTAGTTCCGGCAATATCTTGAGGGATCATGGCTACACTCTCCAAATTCACACTACAGTATGTGCAACTGGTGATCTGTATGATATTTAATGAAGGATCACACTAAAAAACTCTTAAACTTTTGTGTCTCCTAAGTTTTGTTTCTGCAGTCAAAGGTGCACGGGCATACAATACATTGAACCCCATATTAGGTTCTTGCTTAATTATATTCTTATTTCTTATTTACACTGTTCCTGAACTTGTTTAATTTTCCATGTGACGGAATATTCAAACATTAGTTAAAAGCTTGTGGATAAGATTGATTTGTACGTACAGAGAGAGAAAGATAGAGATCACATACAGTAACCATGATAATATATATATATATATATATGTCTTTAAACAATATAATGTAAATTTGCAGAATGAAGGTGGAATGGAGATTCAGGATCGGGTGGCCTTTGCTTGCATATTTCTATCTGATATGAAGGTATGTGTCTTCTCAAATTCTGCAACACAATTCACCATCAAATTATTGTGCATAGAAGCCATTAGACTTGTAAATTAAGCAGTAACAGAATTATATCTAAACCTAAATATAAAAAGTTTTGTACAGTATTATGATGTAGTGTCATGAAATATAGCGTCTCTTTGACATTAAACTCTTCTTTTTAGGAAACACATTGCCAGGTTCCTGTATTTAGCTATGGAGATATCTATGATTTTGGATTTTTGACTCTACCAATCATGAAATTGCTACAGATTGTTGTGATGTCTTAACCGCTAGCGTGCATAACGAGCTGTATGTGAACTGGCTCACTTTTTTCTCTGTCATGCAAAAGGACCTTGTTATTGTGATGCCATGCCATAACATGCGAAAGCTGAATATTAATTATATCTCATCTACTCGCTTCACTATTGTCAGTGTTGAAAGTGACGTTAAATCATTTTAACTCAATCCTGTTTCGTTGTTAAACATTACTAAATTTAATAGTACAAGACTAACAGTGGTAACCGCCTTCATTTTTTTGCTCAGTTAACAGAGTACATTGACAGATTAACGGCAAGGTTGAAGGAGGAAGGGAACCTCGATGGAATTCTTCTGACAGGTGAGGTAAAATTGGTACTAGGATCATCCTCTAACTACACGTTGACCATACCACATTCAGTTATATGAAGTATGTAGATATTTTTCTCTGATGGATTAAGTATATTTTACCTGGTCTTGATTGTGGAGCTATACTCAAACAACATTTTGCCTGTATCTCTCATGGTCAGGGCCTACTTGCTTTTGTTCATTGGCAGTATGTTTCATCTGCACACTACACGCTAAGTACATTCTTGCTGTTATTGGCTCTGTGTTTACTTTGCACACAGCCTACTTGAGTATCCTGGTGAGGCACATGCTTTACATTTATAACCATGATAAGCGCTCCCTTCTAAATATCATATTCCTTTCACTGGCATTTAACCTGCTGCCTTGCTTAGGGTCAGATCATCCTGCCTCTGCCTCATCCTCCCACTTTGCACCCTCTTTCCTACTATGGAGAGGACCTGTTCTACCAGCTTGGCATACATTACCTCCTTCCTAGACATGCTAGACCTTCACAGGGACAGGACTTCACTTTTAGGCCCCCAAACACACTCAGTTATCCTAAACCTGATGCAGTTGCAGGCCTAGTGAAATCCTCCACACAGGCACCTCAGTTCGTTGTCCATCCATTTATTTCCACATGCTCGGGGCCAATTTCATGTACTTGGACCAGAAATCCCAACGCTCGTGAAATATTCCATGGCTCCAGACAAACTTCCGTGAAATAGCTCACATCAGTTCTCCCCTGAAGTCAGTTCGGCCTTTCCATCGCGTGATCACGAACATCGCTATCCATGCAATAATTGGGCTTTTATGTGATGCAATACCGACGCTTTGATATAAGAGGTGATGGTCTATAAGTTCATGGAGAAGAACAGAGTCAAGCGGATCCAGAAAGATCCTGGATATTGGTGAAAATTTGTCAGAGCGCATGGAACTTTTGTTCCTTGGGTGAGGAATATTTCAAGAGCGCAAGGATTGGATGGGGCGTTTTTTGCCCCTGATCACACAGAAATGGATAGATGGACAAGGAACTGAAGTAGACATGCGTGGAGGAGTTGAATAGGCTCGAGTTGCCAGTGGTGCTCAATCCCATTGCAACCTGTAGGTCCATGCAAGTCATGCTGTTAAAACAAACACAATCAGTCATGCCAGACCTACACTAACTATATGCAGACATAGGATACCTAGCATACCCAAACACGACTGTGACAAGTCAACATCAAATTAGAATAAAATGACAATATTCAGCTATATAAATCAAATAGGTGGTTGTATAAGAGTGTGATTGGAAGATAATCAGCAATAAGCTACATCAAAGGAGAAACTGCCGCCTCACTGTCTGGCTTGACTTGCTGCAAAGTATTTATCCGAAATTGAAGGCACATTACCCTGTTTGACCAATAGAATTATGTAATCTTTGGTTAAAGTTTTCAACCCCAGTTAATTCTGGATTGGATAGTAATAGAACTGACATTGAATTCTCAGAGTGATGTAAGGGTGCAAATAATATGTTGGTATATCCTAGGGCTGCATAGCGCTTAGAGAGAGTATGCCAGACCTGGCTCAGTTTACAGTGTCACTCAATCGCATTTCAACCAGGGTCTGTTGAACTCGAGTCATGATTCCAAACACAGCTGGTGGGATTAAATCTTCTCCCAAATAAGTCAAAAGAAGATATACAATGAAACCTGTGAATACCGACACCTGGGTAAACCGACCAACCTCTAAATACCGTCATTATCCATAGTTCCAATATTTAAATTTTAGATATTTTGAACCTTGATAAACCAGAACCCTGTCAAAACCAACACTATAATCTGGTCCCAAGCATGGTCGGTATACACAGGTATACTAATAAAGTATTTTTTGTCTATCTGATTCTTGTGTCGTTTTGCTGCTTAAATGTTTTTCTATGTTTTTTTCATGAGCAGTTGTAATTATTACCATGCCTTCAATTATGTTTTTGCCTGTCTCAGAAATCTAATAGATTTGTCTCCCCTTCATTGATTCCAGGTATGACTGTAGAGGGCGTTGATCTTTTGGAAAAATATGTTGACCACACAGGAGATGTACAGTCTGCTGCACTGGTCGCTATAGCAACATTCCCCAGTGAAATCTCCAAAGATAGACGAGTGCTTGCTTGGATTGACAGGTATGTATATCAGGGCTATATGTCATTCCATCCTTTTTTAGCTATTGAGTATTCCCTCTTTGGACTGAAAAGTTGACATGTGGGCATAAACGAAATGAAACATATAAAACACAAGATTTCGAAGAGTGTATTTCAAGATATTTCAAAGGTTTACTATTTGACCAAATGGAAATTAATACCACGAATACCAATTTATTCGACCCATTGGAAACTAATACTATTATGTCAAGTTATAAGCCGTATATATGACTTCACAGTTACACTGTAACCAACTTATCATCCACTTTCCTTTGGTTAATAATGATTAATCCAGTATTCTGGTTATGCAAAGTTGGAGACATTTTCTGTTCTTGTCTATTTCAGTTACAGTATTTTGTTGGATCAGTGGCGTTTGTGGCATCAAAGGTAAAAGAAAAAATGTTGATGAAGGACAGCAATAACTAAATATTGAGACAACAGTCATTACAAAAGCATGTTTCGATATGTTCCCATTTCAATCAGTATATAAAACACAGTTTTGTTTTCATCAGTCTCTCAGAGAGCTTGCAGGCCATCAAGTGCCTCCTACATGTACATGTATATTCCCTATATTTTCCTACATTTTTGAGTCATTCCTATATTTTCCTATATTTTACTCAAAACCTCCTATATTTTGACTTTTTCTCTTGAAAATTTTCATCAATGCTCTGAAATGAGTCAAACTGACATGAGGAAATACATTTCACGAAAAAAAATTCTTCGCTCGGCAAATATGAAAACTTTTCAGTCTCTCTATGCTGAATCAAACAACAGAACAGCTCACCTGAAAAGACCAGCACTATGACTGCATTCAGTGAAAGTAATTTGATTAACACCAGAAAACTACCAGTTTGGAACATACAATGTAGTACAGACCTGTCTTACACTCTCTCATTTCCTATATTTCCCTATATTTATGCCCCCCCCTATAATTAGAGCGATCGCTTTGTCCGTCTGTCCATCCGTCTGTACGTCCGAGTTTCTTGTCCGCACGATATCTCGGTTAATATTTGATGAACAGGATTGAAACTTGCATGGAATGTGGCCAGTACCTCGTAGTTGTGCAGCGTAGAGTTTTTTCCGAGTTCCGGTATAATTTTCAAGAGTTATGGCCCTTTTTCTGAAATCTCTGTGAATGGGACTTGTCCGGGCTGGATCTTGGTTAATATTGTATGGACAAGTATGAAATTTGCATGATATGTGGTCAGTGCCCCACAGTTGTGCAGCGTAAAGTTTCTCCCCGTTTCGCTTATATTTTCAACAGTTATGACCCTTTGTTCCTGAAATCTCTGTGAAGTGGGACTTGTCCGGGCTGGATCTCGGTTAATATTGTATGGACAATTATGAAATTTTCAGGATATGTGGTCAGTGCCCTGTAGTTGTGCAGTGTGAAGTTTCTCCGCCTTTCGCATATATTTTCAAGAGTTATGGCCCTTTTTTTCTTCAAATCTTTGTGAATTGGGACTTGTCCAGGCTGAATCTCGGTTAATGTTGTATGGACAATTAAGAAATTTGCAGGATATGTGGTCAGTGCCCTGTAGTTGTGCAGCGTGAAGTTTCTCCACGTTTCGCTTATATTTTCAAGAGTTATGGTTCTTTTTTCTTGAAATCTTTGTGAATTGGGACTTGTCCAGGCTGGATCTCGGTTAATATTGCATGGACAAGTATGAAATTTGCATGATATGTGATCAATGCCCCATAGTTGTGCAGTATGAAGTTTCTCTGCTTTCGGTTATATTTTGAAGAGTTATGATCCTTTGTTTATCAAACCTAAGTGAATGGGATATATTTATTTGTCCAGGCTGGATCTCAGTCCATAACTGATTTGGAAATGGCTATATATATGTCATTCTACATTCCAAAGCAGACCACATAGGTCCTGAAGTATGAAATTGCCCCAAAAAGAGTTAATGGGGTGCAAAATTCAAAGTTTACTGATCGTTTTATAATTTCACCACAATATACTCCCAAGGAATGTAGGTCTCATTTTCGGATTGGACGAAAGCCCCGGCGACCATCTTGCATCAAAACATTGTATTATCACTTTTTGGTCGATACTTTGAATATGTATTATGCGAGGCATGGCAAGAAAATTGACTGAAATAGAATTTTCATAATCATGAAGGCCTCCACCGACCAATACAGAACAGAACAATGGCGGGGCAGTGTCGGATTAAAGCGGAAGGGGGGGCATACAATTGAGCAATCTCTGATTGCTTTCTTCCTGTGTTTATTCAGAAAATTCCTATATTTCTCCTATATTTTTGCAAATTTCCTCCTATATTTTCACTGTGATCCACTTGCAGGCCTGAGCTTGTCATAAGGAATAGAAAAGGAATAGAACCCTAGCTACCCATGTGGTTTCCGGGTGTGAAAAGGAATAGGAACCAAACGTCGTGATATGACTGAAATACTGTTGAAAGCGACGTTAAATCTTATTTACTCACTCACTCACTTTGTTGTCCCCCGCTACTTAGTAGGGGGGGGACTTAGAAACACCGGTGTCCGTAATTCCGTAATTCCGTAGTTCCGTAATTCCGTAAGATTTTCTTGTCCGGACAATAACTTGTGAACGATTTAACCGATCAACTTCAAACTTGGGGCGTGCCTTGACATTGGCGAGAGGACGGTTGGGATTGTTTTTCAGCAATGTGCGTAATCCAATATGCCCGCCGTCAGCCATTTTGGATTATAAGCAGTTGGATGTTAGATTTTCTTGTCCGGACAATAACTCGTGAACGATTTAACCGATCAACTTCAAACTTAATGTGCGTAATCCAATATGCCCGCCGTCAGCCATTTTGGATTATCCAATATGGCCGCCGTCAGCCATTTTGGATTATAAGCAGTTGATCTTAGATTTTCTTGTCCGGACAATAACTCGTGAACGATTTAACCGATCAACTTCAAACTTGGGGTGTACCTTGACATTGGCGAGAGGACGGTTGGGATTGTTTTTCAGCAATGTACGTTATCCAATATGGCCGCCGTCAGCCATTTTGGATTATAAGCAGTTGGATGTTAGATTTTCTTGTCCGGACAATAACTCGTGAACGATTTAACCGATCAACTTCAAACTTGGGGTGTGCCTTGACATTGGTGAGAGGACGGTTGGGATTGTTTTTCAGCAATGTGGGTAATCTAATATGGCCGCCGTCAGACATATTGGATTATAAGCAGTTGGATCTTAGATTTTCTTGTCCGGACAATAACTCGTGAACGATTTAACCGATCAACTTCAAACTTGGGGTGTGTCTTGACATTGGTGAGAGAACGGTTGGGATTGTTTTTCAGCAATGTGCGTAATCCAATATGGCCGCTGTCAGTCATATTGGATTGTAAGCAGTTGGATCTTGTCCGGACAATAACTCGAGAATGATTCAACCGATCTACTTCATATGTGGGGAGTGCCTTGACATTGTTGAGAGGAGGATTAGGATTGTTTTTCAAGGACGTGCTTAATCCAATATGGCCACCATCAGCCATACTGGATTTCATTGGATTTTAAGCAGTTTGATCTTGTCCGGACAATAACTGGAGTACGATTCAACTGATCTACTTCAAACTTGGGGTGTGTCTTGACATTGGTGAGAGGACGGTTGGGATTGTTTTTCAGCAATGTGCGTAATCCAATATGGCCGCTGTCAGTCATATTGGATTGTAAGCAGTTGGATCTTGTCCGGACAATAACTCGAACGATTCAACCGATCTACTTCATACCTGGGGAGTGCCTTGACATTGTTGAGAGGAGGATTAGGATCGTTTTTCAAGGATGTGCTTAATCCAATATGGCCACCATCAGCCATACTGGATTTCATTGGATTTTAAGCAGTTTGATCTTGTTCGGACAATAGCTGGAGTACGATTCAACGGATCTACTTCAAACTTGGGGAGTCCCTTGACCTTGGTAAGATCCCGGTTAGGATTGTGTTTCATGAACGAGCATAATCCAATTTGGCTGCCATCTACGAGCGATATTGGATTATGTTGCATTTTAAGCAGTTCCATCTTGTCTGGACAGCAACTCTAGAATAATTCAACTGATCGACTTCAAACTTGCAGTTTGGCTTGACATGGTGAGAGGACAGTTGTCATTGCTTTTTTCAGTTACCTGTGTAATCCAAGATGGCCACCATCAGTCATCTTAGATTTTCAGCATTTAGATATTGTCTGGACAATAACTCTAGAACGATTCAACCAATCTACTTCAAACTTGGGGAGTGCATGGACATTGGTGAAAGGACAGTTGGTATTATGTTTTATTGATGTGCATAATCCAATATGGGTGCCATCCGCTGTATTAGATTATGTTAAGCTCATCAGCAATATCTCCATATTCGAATCATACTCTTCATCAATGATATGATGTAATCCACCATAACTGGTGCTGCTAGCGGGGGACATGGACCTCTATGGTCGATTTTTTTCATCTGTTTGTCATTCATCTAGTTATGCGATGATATATTTGTAAGATTCTGTGATAAGTGAGTGAGTAGTAGGGTTTAACGTCGTTTTCAACCTGGTTTCAGTCATATCACGACAGTGCCTAAATGTGCCAGAACACAATAGTGCTCACAGTTCCTATTACCCTGAACACTGATCAGCCCAGCCAGTACAGATTCTGTGCTGAGAACTAGAGACTACTATATTGGACTTAACCAACTCCTGTGAAAATTACAATAATTTTGTGCATTTTCATTATCATCAGGAAGTTCTGAAGTAATTAACTGCCCCCTTCATTTCATACATTACTGAATATAACTGACAATATTTGGCATTGAAACATCATTTCATGTTTTGTTTATATGACAGGGCGGAGTTGGATATCATTCGTCACTGTAGTCATGGGGTCCCCGCTGTATCACGCCCTGCGCCGCAGGTCTATGTCAGCTGTAACTTCTGTGGTAAATCCATATCTTCCAGTAATATCACCCGACAACGACCATTCCCAGGATTCCAGGGCTTCCCACTCAACAAATCTAGGGTAAGTATGCTACTCGTTTGATGGGGTTGGTGTATTGCAGGACCGGACCCAGGGATTCATTCACGTCCATTCTACATACCGAATTTCGGTTCGTAGATCGAGTTTAAAAACTCAATTTTTCAGTTCAAAACTCAATTGTTTTGAGTAAAAAATCAATATTTTTCACCAAAATATTTATACTCAATTTGTGTGTTGGAAACTGAATTTTCAAGCTTTGTAAATTCGAAATTTCAACACCCGATTGTCGGGAAATCATCTGGTAAAACTCAAAAGAGCTGAAATGTACACCATAGTCGCGGTAGCAAATGTGAGTCTGTCGGCAACAACAACAACATCAAATGTAGACTCCATCAGCTGCTCTGAATTTACCTCTGATGACTTAGTCTGTTAACGGGATATATTCATCCGAGACTGGTTCATCCGAGATATGCCAATCGCAAGTATTTCTTTGTGTGGACTGTCTTGAGAGGACAGTAATACTGTATCATTTTCACTTTTGTCTGATCAAACGAAAGTTGACACGAACATACAGCATGCGTTTTGAGCACATGACAAGGGAGTGAACTCTTCCTGCGGCGACATAGCCGGTTCCTCTTGCAAGCGTTTTTGATGTGTCGTTTTTTTTTCCTTCTTTTTTTTGTTAACACTATTCTATCAAAACAATATCATCATCAAGACTCCTATTATTTGTGTAATCCAATACAATTATCGTGTAACTATTTTATAAACCAGTATGATTTTGTTTTTCATCGTTTTTTTCTGACAACATAATGATGGAAATGAGTAAATGCAATCAACGACACAAAATGATTTTAATTATACAAAAGGTTAAAAATACATGAATTGGTAACAGTAGACCAGGTTCATAGAAGGTAACATTTACCCTGGTTTGTAAAAAAAATATATACTCAACTTGGGGGGGGGGGGGGGGAAAGGACCCTGGTTCGTAAAAAATTTATATACTTTAGGGAGAAAAAATGCCAATAAATTTTATTTTAACTCAATTTGACTGTAAAAAAACTCAATTTTCTGGATTTCAGTTCGTAAAATTTGGACTTCTATGAATCCCTGCGGACCTTGTTAGGGCTGTCTCAGAAAATGACACATAGGGTGAGGGGAAATCTTTTTCTGATACCAACCATCCATATACTATTTATCCTATCTCTGTAATGTTGAATGACTGTATACCACCCACCATACATATGCCACAGAACTGAAAATCTCCCCCTTCCCCCCCCATCCAATGTACTTTTTTTTCTGGAACAGCCCTCAGGCAGGACTTCTACACAAAATCTAGGACGTCTGATAGCAATACCATTAAACATTTTGGGAGCTTATTTCTTAAGAAACCTCACAATATGTGAGCGGATGGCTTATCATATATGGTACAAAATGGCGTCGACAAGCGCTTAAAACGACTGTGTCTCCATCCAAAATATGGTACCCAGTCATCCAGGTATGCCAGACAACTTGTGTGCCAAAATTAATCTGAATTCAACAAGACCTATTGTCCTGCAAATGCAAGCAAAAACTGATGTATTTAAAAAACAACATATGGCATAGTTGAGTATTTTTATTTCAACATAGCTATGTGGAATCATACATTTGCACAACTGTTCTTAATCTCCGATTCAAAGTATGCACAGTGCTTTTCAAGTTTACAGCCCAATAAACGTAAAAAAAAAAGAAATTACTGCCATTTATCCAGTATTTTGGGTTATACTATATATTCAGATCTCCAGCTGTCCAGGATGTAGGAAACCTCTGCCCAGGTGTGCTCTTTGTCTGACCAATATGGGCACAGCCTCGGGGACACAGCGGCATCATCAGGCAGACAAATTAGGTACATGGTAACTTGATTTCTAATGATCTAAGATAGGCGTATCCTAGTTGGCTCATCCACAGGGGTCCAGTCTTGGTTCCGCTGATTGAGGCCTGGACCAATTTGGTATCTGTTGTCTGTATGTATGCTTGAATGCCAGTCAACCATGTCAACAGTTCCTGCCAATCGGCCTGAATCATCTGGACCCTGTCAATAGAAATTTCCTACCGTCGCACCTATATTGTAGAAATGTACAATTTTTATCGATGTCGGAGAAACATCAAGCTTACGGAGATGAAAAGCTTTTTATCTGAGCTTAAATCTGACATCAGTGATGGCTTTTCGCAACATATATATTTATTATTCTTGGATATATTACTGTTTATAACTCAGACAGACGCGATGTGTTGCTTGTTACTGCTGTAGGAAGGACTAGAAATGAAGCAGGGCTGCACATAGTGCTATATGGATGTAACTCTGGTGATAACAAGACACGAGTGATGTTGAGACGGCTGCTTTATGCCTAAAGAGTGAATTTCCCTGAATTTATCATGATTTGGAAAATAATTTGCCAAGTCAGGTTGATGTGGTTCCCGTACTAGGAAAGTTATGGGAGTTATAAGCCTGAGTCATTGTGAATGAGGGTGGAGGAGGGTTGCCCCATAAAGAGAAGAAGCATGCTTGCCTGCTAAGAGCTGACTGATAGTGAATTGAGGTAGACGAGACGAGATGATCAGCGTGGCGATGTATGATTGACTGGCTAAAATTATGTCATGATTTAATAGCTCAGTTGCACATTGAGAGAACAAAGAAGCGCCTGTCTGTGTAGTGACCTGTCGTTTCAGCTGATCAGCTAGTGGTTTACATATTTTCATTTTGCCCAATCTTTTAACCTAGGAGAATATTCTGAACTGGTGATAGCTGACATTTTTTCATGTAATATTTGCCAAGTTATACATTAGATCAGCTGAAGCCATGGGTCACAGCTCAGAGAGGTTTATCCTTGTTCTCTCAATAATGTGCAAGTCTAGTCACCTGCAAATCAGGTGCAGAACTACGTATCTATGTTGCCCAAAATGCACCCAGTAACATTGAGTTCCAAACAGGAATCATTTTGGATCACAAAATCGAATTATTTTAAACTGAAATTGAAAGAAAACTGATTTACCTGACCGAACTCGAGAAAAATAAATGAGACTGTACCACATGTATTATTTTGAAGACTACCCTTACTGTCCAGAAGTGTCTTTGAAGTAACTTTGAAGTAACTTTGAAGTGTGGCCATATTTCAACCTTGAAGTGCAAGGCTCAGAGTCAGAAGTGTGCTTGCAGTGTGGGTATTGTTTTGTAGGAATGCCATATAAGGGCATTGAAGTCACAATGAAGTCACAATGAAGTCACTTAGAAGTGTGCCTCAAATATTTTAATTAGGTACTGCAAAGGCACTTCATAGACACTTCCACAGAAGGGTAACCTTCATAGGCACTTCTGAAGTGCTCTTGAAGTACCTAATTAGAATATTTGAGGCACTTCAATGTCCTTATATGGCAAGTCACTTCATCCACTCTTCTACAGAAGGATACCTTTCATATGCACTTCTGAAGTGCTCTTGAAGTACCTTATTAGTATCATAGCAAATCCGTGTGATGAAAAGGTATGTAAAGCCACGAGATATTTACTTTCCCAGAAAAGAATACACAAATATATATTTGAGCACAGAAAGTTTTATTCAGAGAAAATACAGAGTGAGACAGAACAGTACATCATAAAATATTTACAATAAACCGCTAGCACAAATCCTTGAGACAAAATACAGCACAGTACTATATGCAGTCTTTGGTATGAGAATTTATTGCAGTATTATTTTTCAAGGGTGACCGTGTTCTTTTCCAACTTGAACTTGAAGCAGCAGATCTTTCGAAGGATAGTTTACTTCAGTTGCCCCGAGGTCCACTCGGACGTAACCCAACGCTGAAACCCACCAGTCTGAATTGTGAACTTCTTGGCCTGTGGCGATAAATACATGCATATAATTAAAACCTGATCAGTTGTATATATAGTTCCATATGACATGCAATCCATTTTTTTTTTTTTTTTAATACACTCCGGATGATTGAATAGGTTGACTACCATAAAGGGTAAAGAATGGAACACATCCCTACGATTTACAAAAGATTGATGAAGATGTCTATTATCCTTTCTTTAGTACTCCATGATATACAACAATGGAGATAAACAGTTTGTGTGAAGAAATCAACTATACCTAGGTGTGCTCATTAAATTTCCCATCAGTCGAGTGGCTGCTTGAAGTGAGCCGAGTTCCTTGTTGCAGCTGTATTCTGGAATTATGAAAGTATTGACAAAGAAGCCATTAGAAACAATAATGTGGATTTTGATAATTTGTCTCTGTTAATTCCTGGTTCAACTAAATCTTCATGCAAGGCTTTAAATAACAAATAAATGCTTATTAACTACAAATTGTATTCTCAAATTTTTTAAATGAAATAAATGTATGAAATGAAATGTTCTCATTTCTCAAGATGTGGGTAAAAATGTACAATTCAGGGAATTGAAGTGTGAAGATCCTTAGCTTTGGTATATGAACAGTGCAATCAATAGACAAGGAAAATATAGCCTGTTATAATGATGAAAATTAATAATTGATTATACTTTTTTTCTGATTACAGCTAAAACAGGTAATGCTAACATTTTATTATCAATATATTCTAAAACTTATTTCTTTACCATTTTGTCAAAAATCTGGTATGGGAATATTCTACATTCTGCAAGGAAAAAATCAATACAATTTATGAATCAATAAAAAAGCAAAACAACGAGATTTATTTAGAGCTACCATCCCCCCAACCAGTTAAATCCACCTGTTTTGACATGAAGTGAACAGTTTTGTGATAAAAATATCTCACCCTCAGGGGATTTCCTCCAGGGGTGCATGCCAATCTTCATATGAGGTCCCCAAGCCTGCATGGTGTTTCCAAGCTGACAATTCACACAATCATAACAATGGCATTTAATCCACACTGCCTTGATCAACCTGGATAGATCTGAAAGTGATATTGGGACAGAGATATGGATATTTCGCCATGTTACATGACCCATTAAATTTGACTGCAATTATAAGGTGGAGTACATTATAATAACCTGCAGTCCATATAGCAAAATATTTATTGAGGCCAATATCAAGTTTTTAATATGTCAAGGGAAACTTGATAAAATAAATAGCTGACACTCCCAGGTCTACATCACTGTTCAGCTCAGTTCTTTGCTTATTAAGTTATGAAAAACAGAAATTTTTTAGTTATATTTATAAGTTACTTACCATATCACTAGCTGCTATCATCACCATCTGCAATACAGTTCTTCAAACCTCCATAGTTCTAGCTTTAACAGGAACAAATCCTTCTGATTTCTGCAGTTGGAGAGGTCAGCCATTTTGATTGTTATCGTCTGGTGGCGCCCCCAGTGTTCAATTAAATTTTCAAGGGCAGATAACTCCACACATTTTGGCAAAGACAGTTCAGAAGATAAAGACTATTAGAAACAGAAATTATATATATTATACTTAGTGATAATAATGAAGAGGATAATATAAAGTATTCTTTAATGGGTATTTTTTTGTTGCTGACATTATGTTAGAACTGATTCTTCTAAAAATATTTTCCCATTTTGTCCAATTTTACTATAAAATCATGGATTTGGAATGACTATAAAATCTGAAGATTTCTTATCTAATATGTGAGAGACTGGTGTTATTAATGTCTTTATTCTATTCAAATAGAAACTCATAGTACTGATCACTTTAAAATATCAAAAAATATGTTCACAGTTCTGAGTAATATGTCAGTATAACCACATGTGAATATTTTACACAGTTGTAGCTATTTTGAAATGTGAAGTACAAATCTGATGTTTGGTGGTTTCATTGAAATGAGATTTGATGTCACTGAGTGAAATCAAATCAGCCAACTTTAAGCTGGGATATTTCCAGAGCAAATTAATATAACTGAAACTTGTAAACATGTAGTTCTAATTTATAATGTTATGTTACTGTAACAGTTTGTGGGAAAATTCCAACAATCTAGAAATCCTATTGGATTGAATCTTATAGGATTTTTCAGAATCTAATAGGATTTTTTCAGAATCTTATAGGATTTTTCAGACTCTTATATTTTAGAAGCTCATATGATTTTTTAGAATCTTTAGGATTTTTCAAAATCTTATAGGATGCTAGAAGATATTTTTTGCAAGGGGAAGTCCCCCAAGTTATGCTATATAACTGACAAAGTCCAAGAAGTGTCTTTGAGGAGTACCTTAGATTATGCAGAACAAAAACAAAGTCTCAGAAGTGTCTCTGAAGTCCCCTAAGTTTTGCTGAAGAACTGACAAAGTCCAAGAAGTGTCTTTGAGGAGTACCTTGGATTATGCTGAACAAAAAGAAAGTCTCAGAAGTGTCTCTGAAGTCCCTCATTTTTTGTTATGAAATTGACAAAGTCCATGAAGTGTCTTTGAGGAGTCCCTTGACTACTGCCTTTTTCTAATGAAGTACCTTTGAAGTGTGCCAATATTTTTCTCTGTCATTGAAGTGCCTTTCAAGTGTACTCTTCAGAGGCACTTCTAGGCACACTTCACATGAAGTGTGACACTTCTGGACAGTAAGGGTACAGTAGTCCTGCTTGTGCTCATTGGAAATAGTGTTTTGTTTCACACAGGTAACCCACTTGAGAACAAACTGACTCTATTCAACAACTGGTTCACTTGGTGTCAGACCTGTAGGCATGGAGGACACGCTAGTCATATACTGAAGTGGTTCAAGTGAGTATATCCTGGTATATAATATAACGGGGGGATCTGAAGCTCTCTAGAAATGTATGTCCGATGCTATACATACTTGCTTTTGTTCATTACTGACAAATTTTATGACCTGAAACTATCACCATCGCTACCAGGCCCTTCCCTCCTCCTCTTCCTCCTCCAGTAACCAAACTGACTCTATTCAACAACTGGTTCACTTGGTGTCAGACCTGTAGGCATGGAGGACACGCTAGTCATATACTGAAGTGGTTCAAGTGAGTATATCCTGGTATATAATATAACGGGGGGATCTGAAGCTCTCTAGAAATGTATGTCCGATGCTATACATACTTGCTTTTGTTCATTACTGACAAATTTTATGACCTGAAACTATCACCATCGCTACCAGGCCCTTCCCTCCTCCTCTTCCTCCTCCAGTAAACGGACTTGATGATTTATGGGCGTGTTCATTTATTTCAGGTCACAAAATCAAGCATTTCAGGTCACAAAATCAAGCATGTCCAATGAGTGTTTGCACTTAATTCAAGTTAATCCCTGAACGATGCTGTCTGGTCTTGATGGCAGTGGGCCATGCATCAAAACGTGGCTGACCGCATGAGCTATCTCTGAAACCCAGAATTTATTTTAATCGATAATAACTGGTATATTTTCAACCTGAACTTGCCAAAATTATCATAAATGTAAGCTTATTGGTCCTTTCTTGGAATAGCAGGAATATTTGATCCATATTATCATATTTACACCAGTTATCAATCGTTGAAAAACCCGCTCCATGTTATAAACGTTGGGGCTAGTTCAAGAGAACGAACCGGAGTTCATGTGCTGACCCACGTTCTGTGCACCTGTCGCTGCCACCGGGGCAAGGCAGCCTTGTCCAAGGATTAATGGGAAAAGGGTGGATCTATTCACAATTGATTAGCTTGTATTCTTTCAGATATGGGTAACTATGCAAGATATGTTACTTCACAAAATCAAGGCCTTCCAGAGATCATTCAAAACCAAATTTTAGTGAAATTTACAACTTGATTCAATTGTGTGGCAATGCTATATCTCAGGTTTTGAGTCACAGCTACAAATTGGTGTAAGATGTGGTGCTGGAAAGCTAATACCATAGAATCAGGGAGCATGCAAGTTTGTTTTTATTCGTCCATCAACATACGAGGTCGTATCTTGCGATCACTATTTCTGACTATCTGTCTGTCCGTCTGTTAACTTTTGCTTGTCTGTGCAACATTTCCTGTTCCATGTCATGGATTGATACCAAAATTCGGGTATACCTTAGGGACCGTATCCATCCAACGTTCGTTTGCTAGACGTTTTAAACGATGAAAAAAAACGTCGATGCAAACGATGGGTGTATGAGTTGATCGTTTTTTAAAAAACGCCGGTCAGATAAAGACGATCGCCGGAAATCTCCGGCAACCTACGGTAAGGGTGCCGGTCGTCTTTTCACACCTCGAACAAAGGTGCAGACGTTTTCTAGCAAACGATTGAAAGTCTCCTGGCAAACGATCGGCTCGAAAGTAGTCCCGCTTTACAGACGCAAAAACAACAACAACGGCTGTGTCGCTTGAGGCCGTGAAAAACGGATTATGAGAACGGAACACAAATTAATGTTGTTTTTTTCTCCAGATTTTTGCTATACGTGTGCTGCTTGACTATATCTTAGAATCGGTTACGGTGTAATTCGTTAATAAACAAAATATTATGGAACCATGATATTGTTTTATGAACGTGCGATTCGAATCTTATAAATGTATTTTGCAGAATACGGGCTTTGCGCATTTTGGAATGCGGCTTCAAAAAAGTCAGTTCTAGATTACCATTTGATTTGATTTGATTTTTATTTCACCATGCATAACAATAATGTTTAGTAAACAAAATATAATAGTGGCGGGATGAAACCCCCGAGGGGTTTGTTTTATCCCAAAATAATTATTATATTTACAAAGATGATAATATGCGGTAAACTCTATCATAGTGAGACAAAAACACAAATTTAATTTCCAACTTCCACAGACGGCAAACAGAATAGATGTCTAATTATGTTCCAGGAATAAATACGATTATATCCTCGATTTGAATAATGAGAGCGAAACGTGAGATTTTAACTGAGAGGGTAAATTGTTCCATATATTGGGACCCTTTATTTTAGTACTATAAGTCAGAGTAGTAAAAATCGCGATATAAATTTAATTTAGCCTGTCTAGTTGGGTACCTGTGGACAACAGATAATTTTGAAAAATATGATCTGAAAGTGTTTGGAATTAGGTCTGTATGATTGAAAAATTTGTCAACAAAAATTAACACCTGGTAGTTTATTTGTTTTATGGACAATATTTGTAATTTTTGGAATGAGATGATCATAGTTTTACTTTAACAATTATTATTACGTTTGATTACAGATAAATGTCGAGTGAAACATTACAATCTAATGCGTATATTTTTTCTCTTTCAGGACGATGCGTAAGCGCAGAAATTTACAAGACATTCACCATAGATAACGGTTTTCTAATGGTGTAACTCATAATTTTGTTTTTGTTCAATTTGGTGTAACTCATAATTTTGTTTTTGTTCAATTTGCGCTTTTGAAGCGCGCCTTGTTTGGTAAGCTTTTAGAGTTACATCTGCAAATATCTATACGTGATGAGTACTCTATTCATCTGAAGTTTGTAATTTCGATAGAAGTCGGAT
>JAVTVY010012118.1:0-56978 GCA_036873755.1 Hanleya hanleyi | reverse complement strand
TTTTGTCATATTTCTTCAAAATTTCTGCTTTTCCGCAATGAAAAGTGGGCAAAAACTAGTTTATTTCACATTACATTAATATTTACCAATTTGTCATGCAGTTTTTGCGGAGAAATTGCAAAAATAAAAATTTCGGAAAATTTAACCGAAAAATCGACCAAAAAAATGCCGTTTTTGAAAATGACGTCACTGTGACGTCATCAAAGCGGCCATCTTGGATTGTTTTACATTTTCTGGTAGAGCTTCACCAAAGGGTATAGTGTGATAAGTTTCAGCCCCCTAGCTCAAGAGGTAAGAAAAATAATTAGGGGGGCCATTTCGGCTGGACAGGTCCCAAAAAGCCCAGGCCAGATAGGGTTAACAGACCGTGTGTTGAAATCAAACTCCCAGCGAAACGAAAGCATACCATGCTCCAAGCAGCTAGCCGCTGATTATCCATCGTCGCAACAAATGCAGGGGAACAAAATAATAATAATAAAAAATCTTCATTGACAGAGGTTGCCTAGAGAGAGTTAAAGGATCGACAACTTTGGTATTTAGTGGTCTGAGGCCTGACTGGCGGTGGGTCTTTGCCAGCTGATAAAAAACATCCACGAGGTGTTGATCCCCAATGAGTTTTTCTGCATGTTTGGCTTTATGTCAGAGGAGAAGCTGCAGCCGAGCCATGGTTCTACCTCGTATATTGTAGAACGTTGTACCTTGAAACGACTCCCATCAGGCAGCCACCATGTACGATGCCCTGCCGACATAGGTTGGACCAGTGCTCAGAGGAAGGTGTCGTTCGCATTGTGCCCGATGATCTTGCCTCACAGTTACGGATTCGAGAATATTTACACATGCTGTCTTTGTAGACATCCACTCCCATACCTGTACAACTGGAACATATCGGCAACTTAGAGGAAGGGTATGACGTCCAGACTGTTGTATCACATGAGGAAGTCCTCTAAAATCTGCATTCCTTTACGGACACCTCCTGTAGCTTGGTATAGGCCGCTTTTGTAAGCCACGTCCCATGGTCTCTTGAAAGCGGCCGAGGATGATCATATATGTGTAAGAGAAAAGGCCTTTGGTCTGAGTACAGTCGAAGGATATTTCACACTGATCAAAGGACACTTTAAGCGTCAGATAATTGCGCACATCTAGAAACAGGAGAGCGGACTTCCTGAGGGTCGCATTTTAATGAGGTTCTTTACGTTGCCGGATTTGTCGAAGTAAGGGTAGAGGAAGGCGTGCACGAGGATAGCGCCGTACCGTACCGTGCTGAAACCCAGGACGGGCAATTGGCTCAAATATTCTAGAAAGCGGGGTTTCAGTGTTTGGACGTACGTACGGCTTGGGCGATTCTATGGTCGAATCGACATCGCCGTAGTCAAAGTCCTCGCTGGCGAACCCGTCGTCAGCGTCATCGGCGAGAGTCGTCTTCAGAATGCGGTAGTCAAAGGCGTCCAGCGCATACTGGAAGGTCGATGTCAAGTGTTGAAAACTGGCTTAACAGATCAGATACGAGAAAGGCCCGTGGCTGCTGCCAACTAAGGCATGTATTTAGTTCCTGCATAGGTGTCGAAAAAGTGATGTTGATCGCCATTTGTATCGCCCATTAAGTGTTACGTCGTTTCAGCCGGGCTCACTCATACGGATCCAATGTGTCGACATGGACCAGGATCGTCCCCAGCGACACACGATAGGTGGCGGTGGCGAGTGTGGTGTATACACATATGTTGATATTGGGATAACAATATCGGAGATGACCCGTCTCTGTATGACGAGAAACTCGAGAGACAGTAGAGATCGAATACATGGTAACTGTACAGGTATTGCAAGAGGTGATTATGAGGATGAAAACACGGATATCGCTCTCACCGTGAGCTTCTATACACGCAACCGACCACGTGCCATTAAACCCTGATTGACGCCCTCATGCCTCCGATTGGTCTAGGTTAATATTTCAATTCTCTTAAGCTCATTGTCTCTTGAACTCTATGGTCTGAATTATTCGGAATGACTCCTCTTTCTCAGTGGGGAATGTCTAGACTATATGGGCATCGGCACCATGCACTCCATCCCCTGCAGTCGTGGAAGAGAATTTATACCTTTTTTGCCTGCACTGTCTCCATCAGCGTTCTGCTGATGAACTACCCTTTTATTGTCTCAACGCGTGATCGACTGATCTGCTTTTGTCTCGCCCAGCAGAACACAGACGTATATAAGGAACAGATATTGGTGTCCCACAGACTTTCTTCCAAGTTTTTTTTACCAATGCGAACTATTGTGTGCAAGTGCCCGCCCTCGGGGACAGAAGCCAGGCATACATAGGGATTATAAACGAACATTAAATCCGACATTCAATACGTATCCGTAGAGGCCATAGAGGATTTTCGTGTCAATAATCGAAATTTGCACATTGTAGCGCGTTGATTTGTGTTTTGGGGATTCTCAGGCATTTACTATTATACATATAACACTCTTGTGCATGCTGTGGCATATCTGATCCAGGGAACATTTTCTCTCAGTCTTATTACAGATCGTATCAAAATACATGTATTTAAAAACTCAATGGAGGCGCCTGTAGAGTTGTTTCTACCCAAGCGTTAAGTCGTATTAACGCCTGGGTAGAACGTATTATAATCGGATTACAACGCGTATAAGGGAAGTGGGAAGAGGTGCCGACATACTGACAGAGCCACATGACTTCACAGTATAGTCTTCCGGTTAACCTATTCTAAAGCACATACCAAGAATCTAACGATTCGTGATATGTGTTGTATCTCAGGTACGCTTTTATTGTACCTGTTCATGTGGCAACTTGGATGATATGACCGCACGGCCACTAGCACCGGCATAAGCGGTATTAGATACAAATATAGATAGCTATGATGGAAATGCTCTGACAACTCGTATATTGGTAATTGGTGAGCTGTTTCGCTGTGACAACTCATACACTGGGGATTGGTGAGCTATATCGTCGTCAGACAAAAATGACGGAATTTAAGACAAAAGACTAGTCTGTAAAGCCCGATGTCGACCCAGCATCAACTTCCCACAAATGCCAACATATATCAAAGACCAAAAGGTCTGTACAGGGGGCGGGCCTCGGGGACGAAACGTCCACCCGCAGAATCTCACCATAAATCAAAACAAACATCAAACAGCATCTTGAACTGAAGAAAGATGATATTCGAAGAATGTGATTTCAAGATGATTATCGATTTCCTATCTAGAGTGAGAGCAAGCGCTGTAACTTGTGTGACTATTGTAGAATACCGTTCATCGCTATTTGTCCAACGACTTCAACGTGAGAGCCTCGATTATGCGGAGTAACCATGGAAGTTCCGAGTATCCACAGAACAAATATTACCTAGCTTTCTGTGACCGTGTGTCAGATGACTTCAAGTTCCAGCGTAACAGACACACCGGAATACACAGGTGAGCTTACCGTATGTTGGTTGAGTTGCAAGAGGGCTTCGTGGTTTTTCGTAGTGATGAAATCTCAGAAATGTCAGAATATTGATCTGTTATCCTATATTTCAAATATATATGACGACAGTGAGTATAACATGGATTAAGGCTTAAGATTGACCGTATTATTGAAAAACTGCAAATGTCAACGGCCCGTGATGGTTAGAGTTGTTTGATGGTATGGAGAACAGAGAAGAATTAGCAACGGTGGGTACGCAGTCTGCCTTGGTATTTCACAAAAAGGTAAGTACGTGAACAAGGTGTTTGTCCTATCGTCTTACTCTTTAATGGGTTTCGTTACGTGCTTTAGAAAGAATCGCAAACTGAAATTTTGTGTATTATACGCAATGGTGATGTCTTATGATTTCTTTGAATAGCATAGTTCATCATTATTGACGTATACTAAGTTGTCTAACAGAATGTCTGGTTTCACAATAGCATCATTCATAATTTACAATCGGCACTTATAGTTCAGAAAGGGCACTTTCATCAGCTTGACGTTAAATTATCTTTTACTCGCTTGAGCAAAGGCAATTCTGGTATTCCCTATAAACTGCGAGAGTGGTGCTGCGAATTACTGGTACAGTTACGGTAGCCATGTGTTGAATGGGCACCCAACGTAAAACAATATATAGTCATATATTAGACAGAGGCCAACGATGGAAAGTCTAGTGTGCAAAACTCTTCGGACAAAAACTGACAATCGATTCTGTTGTTGGCAAATGATGAGGAAGAAGAGATAAAGTAATGTAAAATCCTGCAAAATTGTGTACCACAATGTTATGGTTGTGGGTAGATTCTCAACATCTGCTAACCAGAATGTTCTATAGTCTATTTGTAAATCTGATGTAATCAGCCTCAAAATCGATGGATTTTGTAAACTCTACCCTGTGCGTTTTTCATCAGAGAAGTTTCTTAATTTGGTATCACATTTTATTATAGTGAGATCGTCATATACATCTGAAGAAAGTTTATCTTGAAACTTTGCCCGCTTCTCCGGGTTTTCTGTCTCGCCAAGTAATGTGCATTGTACGCGGAAAGGAAAATGACGTTATTGCGTGACGGGTATGCATTTCCCCCATCTAGATATTTGTCCTTCTCCTTGAGCTAGGGGACTGAAAGCTACACACTAGTAGTATACAAAGCGTAAATTGAACAATATTGACCTCAACAATTTGCATAATTTGTGGCGGTCACGTGGCGGAGAGAGAGGTCAAGTGAACTATAGTTCCGGCAGGATGACCAAAAGCTACCTCCAATCCAGGAGAGTTCCAATTGCTGTAGGGGATGTATTCAGGATGTATTCATCCGCGGTGATGCGGTCTGGCCGCGGTTTTGGCGGTGATTCGGTCTCGGGGAAAAAGCTTCCGCGGAGAAAAAGTAGTCCCTAGATAAAATGGTCCGATGGGGTCGAGTGAGGTATCAAAGTGAAGCTTATGTGAAGGGGCATCTGATGGGCTGGGTGTGGGGTTGAACTATCAGCATTCTGCGCATGCGCGGTGGCCCAAGGGTATGGAAATAGACGTGTTGGGAGCTAGGGGAGTTACTCATGGTTCGATGGGGTCGTGTGAGGTATCAAAGTGAAGCTTATGTGAAGGGGCATCTGACTGGACTAGCGGCTCGGGCGTTGTCACCATTCTGCGCATGCGCATAGACGTTTTGGGATGTAGGGGAGCCCCTAATGGTCCAATGGGGTCGAGTGAGGTATCAAAGTGGAGCCTAGGTGAAGGGGCATCTGATGGGTTGGGTGTGTGGTAGGAATATCATTCTGCGCATGCGCAGATGCAATGCGGAGGTCTCGTCCAATCAGAAGCGAGTATTTCAAATCCGTCACACAGCACTCGTCCAATCAGAAGCGAGTATTTTGACCCGGTGCATTATGGGGCATATCCAAGATGGCGGCACGTATGTTCAAGATGGCGGCACATCCGGTGTCGAAAACTGGCCATTTTATCGGGATGTGGTCGCCTAGTGTCGAAAACTGGACCCTGTATGGGTCCCGCTAGATGTGTTGGGAGCTAGGGGAGTTACTCATGGTCCGATGGGGTCGAGTGAGGTATCAAAGTGAGGCTTGTGTGAAGGGGCATCTGACTGGACTAGCGGCTCGGGCGTTGTCACCATTCTGCGCATGCGCATAGACGTTTTGGGATGTAGGGGAGTCCCTAATGATCCAATGGGGTCGAGTGAGGTATCAAAGTGAAGCCTAGGTGAAGGGGCATCTGATGGGTTGGGTGTGCGGTAGGAATATCATTCTGCGCATGCGCAGAGGCAATAAGGAGCTCTCGTCCAATGAGAAGCGAGTATTTCAAATCCGCCACGGAGCTCTCGTCCAATCAGAAGCGAGTATTTTGACCCGGTGCATTATGGGACATATCCAAGATGGCGGCACGTATGTTCAAGATGGCGGCACATCAGAAAACTGGCCATTTTATCGGGATGTGGTCACCTAGTGTCGAAAACTGGACCCTGTATGGGTCCCGCTAGACGTGTTGGAGCTAGGGGAGCCACGAATGGTCCAATGGGGTCGAGTGAGGTATCCATGTGAAGCCTAGGTGAGGGAGTTACACTAGGGTGTCGTTTCCATTCTGCTGCGCAGGTCACGTGGGGGGTTGACACGTCCGTATGTTCAACCTCCGGGTTTTGTTTTTCCCGGCGCGGCCCGCCCCGGCCCCCTGCGCGCGCGAGTTCTCCGGAAGTGCGCGTCATCACGCGGATGAATGTCGGATCTGTATTATGCAATCGGATAGCGGTTGTCGTGAAAAAACCAACAAGTTTAGCAATGTTTATATAGTTTATTACCCCCAATGTTACATCATACCCAGGCTGGGGGAGCCGTCCTGGGTATGTTTAGTATGTTCACAGCAAAACAAATTGAAGTATCAAACACCATGTTTTATTATTTAACACATTGTCACATTAGGTACAAGTGTTTACTGAGCTCAAGTCAGCGAGTAGCATGTAGACATAGAGTGTGTGTACGGCATGATATTCATCAGTGCACGGGTGACGCATTCAACCGATGGGGGTGATCGGTCAGCTTGGTAAGGAAAAACGTGACATTGGTTACCCTCTCTACCACCCATTGAATGTTGGGGCGTTGACCATGCGCCCATCTCAAGGCATCCACGGTGTCCAGTATCTCCAGCATCGTCTCTAGTGACCCCCGGATAATGATGGTGACCGGCTGGTCAAACACATGGTTGTTGGCACTGGGATAATAATACTGTAACTGGTCCGTCTTTTTGTGACGTAAGATGTACCCGAAAGCGACATTCAATTTAAAGGCCGTAGTTTGATCGTTAAAGATGGCTTCCACGTAGCTGCGTAGACAGGTGCGGTTGGTCAGTGGGAAATTGTAGATATCTTGAGGGTGGAAACAGTACCGTGTCATGGACCAATGGCGCCGATCGATGTCACTGATTGGATGGTTGTGCTGTAAGAGATCGCTAGGAACATTTATGGGCTCCACCAGAAAATGTTCGATGTTGTCAAGACTCGAAACCGTAACGCTGGGGTCCAGCTGGATATTCAGGCTCTTCAGAACTGTGGGTATAGGCGGGTTCTCCGTCGTCATCGCATCACCAGTGGCGTTCGTCTCCCCGGGCTTATCTTCACTGGGTCTGACCTTCCGTGGCTCCTCTTCAGTAGGAGGTTGTCGTTCATGCTCATGGGCATGAATCAAACGTTGGTGTCGCAGCAACTGACTGGTCAGTTTGAAGAGTTGACCACAATCCTCGCATGGACGCTTGGGTGGCCCATGAATTGAACGTTCATGGCGCAGTAAAGCATCTTCCCGATTAAATGACCGTGCGCAGGTTATACAAGTATACTGTCCGCCGTTGTGGATGGAGGACTCGTGTCGTCGCAAATCTTCTGGGCGAGTAAACAGCTTCTGGCAAGTAGTACAAGTGAACATCTTGGTGATTGACAGTGTCTGATGAAACGGCCAGGCCGGTTTCCTTTTATAGCACGCTGGCTGGTGATCTGTTTTAGCACACTCACTTCAAGTACCTCCAAGTCGAGACAGGAAGGCTGGTCAGGCAGGCAGGTGAGATAGCTCCGTTCGGCAAGCCGATGAATGTACCAAACACCTAAAAATTCCCATTTTTATACTCTCTTTTTTTCGCGAGATTCGGGTGTTTTCGGCCATTTCCGTAGGTATCTTCGATCTTCTCCGGATGTTTTCGGGCATCTCCGCCACTCTCCGGTACTCCCCGGATCTCTTTTTTGGACTAACCCATCAGAATAGTACGTATCACGGACTACACCCCACGTCTAGGCGCACATGTGTGCCATGGTCTATAAAACACGTCTCTCTGGATCCCAGACCTTCATTTCTACGGTTGCAGAGCCATGACGGAGATCCAGCCCTATGCGACTCGCATTTTACAGCATGCCACCGCGATGAATTCATTCACGGGTTACCGAGCAGTGGTCCGGTCCATGTTTGCAGATGGCGACAACAACGAGGGGCGACGCCAGATCCTGAACGAGTTCACAGAAGCGGTCCTCGACAGAGTGCATTCGATGGAGAGGTGTGCCATCACTCACCACTACTGGACTATGACAGCCATCCTTGATGCTCGGGCTATGGACCACGAGCGCTCACGCCGGAACCAGCGCCGGCTGGTTGGCCTCACACTAGTCTGTGCCCTATTGAGCCTGGCGCTGTGGTATTGACACTATAAATACGAGGGTGAGACAGAGTGTGTGTCATTCAACGATCGTGATTGGACCAAGCATGTCACCCGTCCTACAAGCCATCCTGCCCCTTACACCCCAGGTGGGGTTACACGTCTATGAAGATAAAGTCAACCTGGTGGAAGACCGTGGAGATATTTGCTGGTCGCCCGCTGAGACCGTATCGAATACGGTGACGCTACCTCGTGACGGCTGGACCAAATTTAAACGGGTGTTGAGCGGCGAGCTCGACGGAAACCTCATCCACATAGACAATGCCATCTACGTATACCGTGCAACCTTCTTCCCACGTCTGGGCCGCTACCAAGACCCTACGCGAGGCTTCACCCTAGTCCCCGATCTGTGGACAGCCTTGGAGAAAGTGGTGCCTATTGTGGACCAGCTGTTTACACCGGACGAGCGATCATCAGACGAGTTGGAGTGGGCTCGTGCCCTGAGAGAATCGGCGGCAGAACCCAATGAACAACTTTCTAGCCATGAACCCGACGACGATGTCATTGATTACCCTGCTAGACTCAGTCAGCCCAGTGATATGACCACCTGATCCTTTGATCTCACGGGGTTCTCCCTATAAATACGAGAAACAGTTAACTCTGGTACCATTCACGTACTGATCATGGCGGAGCATATGATACTGGCGTATCTCAGCTTGACCCCCGAGGTTTTCCTGCACGTGTATGCGGATACGGTCGATATCATGGAGGAGGTGGTAGACATCTGTGATGCGGACCCTACACAACCGTGCCCGGCTCACATTCGTCTGCCCCGAGAGGGCTGGACCAAATTCAAACGGGTGTTGTCTGGTGAACTGGACGGCGATCTCATCCACTTGTGTCACGATGTGTACATCCGACGCGGCCCTTTCTTTGCTCAATTGGCTCGGCTAGATGGGGTACAGTGCATTTTACCCTTCACCCTGATCTATGGTCTGCATTGGAAGATGCCGTGGTAGATGTGGATCAAGTGCTTATCAAGCGGTCATCAGACGAGTTGGACTGGTCATTTACCATGGACACTGTGAAAGCCAATGAAGAAAATCAGAAAGAAACTCTGACCCAAGATATACCCGTTATAAATAAACGATAGAGCCAGGGTGCATCATCATTTTGTCACCATGAAGCGCTGGGAGAAGGTGTTGGATAACTTATACTACAGTCCCGACAGTCCGGCGGCCTATAGTGCATTGTCGGCTCTCTATCGAGCGGCCAAACCTCAGGGGATACAACGTGCCCAAGTCCGAGATTGGTTAAGAAGACAAGACACCTATACCTTACATCGATCTGTCCGTCGCCAGTTTCTACGGAACCGGGTCATCGTGGGAGGAATAGATGCCCAGTGGCAAGCGGATTTGGTGGATATGAGCGCCTTTGCCAAACACAACGATGAGAATCGGTATATCTTGACGCGCATCGATATCCTATCCAAGTATGCGTGGGTGGTACCCATCCGGACGAAAACGGGGGCAAATCTCATAGCGGCGTTCAAAGACATCTTCAAGACCGGGCGCAAACCTTTATATTTGCAAACTGACGAAGGCACGGAATTCCTCAACAGACCGTTCCAAGCCTTTCTCAAGAAACAGAAGGTGTTTTTCTTCCATACGTACAACGAGACCAAGGCTTCCGTGGTGGAAAGGTTCAACAGGACATTCAAAGGCCGCATGTATAAAAATTTCACCTATAAGAATACAAGGCGGTATATCGATGTTCTCCCGAAACTTGTGAGGGGTTACAATCGAGCCTATCACCGGAGTATAGAGAGAGCCCCCATTACCGTGACCCAACACAATGAAGCCCAAATCCGGCGTGTCTTGTACCCCAGGCCATCGCAGCGAACGACGAAGGCGGTGTACAAGGTCGGGGACCCTGTACGGATCAGTAAAGTCAAGGGCAAGTTCGAGAAAAGTTACTTGCCCAACTGGAGCGATGAGCACTTCCTGATTAAACGGCGCCTACCCCGACAGCGGCGAGTCTATGAACTGGAAGATCTCCAAGGGGAAACGTTGCTGGGGACGTTTTACGAGACGGGATTACAGCCTGTCGTTAAAACACAGCAAGACTACTACACGGTGGAGCAGATTTTGAAAACGGAACGTCGACGTGGCAAACTGTTTCATTTCGTGAAATGCCAAGGTTGGCCCAGTTCCTTCAATTCCTGGGTCGCTGCCAACCAGGTGAAACGACTATAAAGCGAGACACCACTGCCGTCCTCCTTCATTCCACGTCCGACCACAGTGCTATGGACAAACAGCAGCTGTCTCTGAACACAGCGTCTCCCAAAACGCGCAAAGCACAAGTGGGCTTTGGGGTGCTATTGCTAACCCTGCTGAGTGTGTTGTACGGAGGTGTGTTTTACGACGTAGCCTATGTCAGCACGTTACTTAACCAACTGAGAACACCAGCCACCAGTGAAACCGGTCTACAGAGAGCACCAGTCGTATCGAGCCCAGTCATCGCCACCACACCCCCTGTACAAGCCACAACGAGCTCCACACCATGCTCTACACCTACACCAAGTACGCCCACTACGTCTGAACACCCACCGGATTTCATCCCTCACAGTGAACCGACAACGACGACCCACGTTGTACCCACCCTCAGCATCATCCCTCGCAGTGAACAGACAACGACGACCGACGTTGTACCCACCACCACTCCAGTTCACTCGTACGAAATTTACAAGAGCGGGTTACCACGACAACGGATACACCTCGAACCATGGACCCTGGGTGGCAGCATCCCTTCACTTGCGTTATCGCAGGACCGACGGGTTCAGGCAAAACGCACTTCGTCAGGAAGCTCCTTCAACACGCCGACAGCATGATCACCCCACCCATTGCTCGAGTCGTGTGGTGTTACGGAGAATGGCAGGAAGTGTATGCAGCAATGCCCCATATCACGTTCGTGGAAGGCCTACCCAACCTGGCCGATTTGGAACCCGACACCTTGGTGGTTCTGGATGATCTCCTGGCGGAGACGGATGCACGGGTCACCCAACTCTTTACCAAAGGCAGCCATCATCGACGGCTCAGCATCATCTACATTGTGCAGAATCTGTTCAGTAAAACAAAGAACATCGGAACATCAGCTTAAATGCCCACTACCTGGTGGTCTTCAAAAACCCGAGAGATACCACTCAACTGCTGCACCTGGCCAGACAGATGTATCCCGGCCACACACCGTTTGCGTTGGAAGCCTTCAAAGATGCCACAACCCCTCAGCACGGGTATATGCTCTTCGACCTCAAGCAAGCCACCCCCGAACACCTTCGACTACGGACCGGCATCTTTCCCGGAGAGACCCACCACGTGTACATGCAAAAATAATGTAAACACACCCACAGTGGCTCCCCCAGCTGGGGTCTGTGTGTTTGATGATGGGGAATAATAAAAAGAATGAATACCACAGCAGGGTTGACTTTGTCTCTGAGGTAGATAAAAAGAGCAGCGTTGTGGGTTCTAGCATTAGTTGTACAGGATGTCTGCGCGAGTACGGGAGCACGCTCCCACGCTCCGTGTATTGAAGACGGCCCCACCCGAGTTAGTCCGAACCATTGTACGCGGTGCGGACCCTGACCTTGTACGCTGTCTGTGCGAGATCGGGTACAACCTGTTAAAAGGCAACGTACCACTGACTCCGGTTCAGAAGACCAAGTTGACCAAGCATAAGACAGGTCTCCGAACTTTCGTCCAGAAGCGGGTTTCTCAAACACAAAAGAAAAAGGTGTTACAGAAAGGCGGCTTTCTCGGGGCCATCTTAGCACCGTTGGCCGCTTCTGTGTTGGGTCCAGTATTGGATGGACTCTTCGGCCGACAATGAACCACACGAAAAAAATGGTCCTCGTCGAACCTCGTTTCCTGCAAAACCTCCAATCGCCCTACCCTGTCCCACCTACGGTGAAGACCATAAACACCCTCGATGGAGAGATGCAACAGATCTTACAGAGACCGGGGTTAAGCGACAGTGAGAAAGTACAACGGTACAATGAGACGCTTCAACGGTACATGACGTTCATGGACCAATACAAAACTCGCTCTACCCCAGCACCACCACCACCACCACTACCACCACGTGACAGACCGCCGACCTCAGCACCGTTCCAACAGCCGCCATTACCAGGGGTAGCCCCCACAGCCCCACAGTGGGTGGAAGACGAAGTGCTGAAGAGTGTACCTGCATCGTTCAAGAAACAAGCTGGCCTGGTATTACAACGGATGAAACAGAATCCTAACATGACTTGGAATGATAAAGGCGAACTCCTGGTACAGAATCAGGTGGTCCCGGGGACCCACATGACGGATTTAATGAATGATCTGATGCGTCAACGCAGATCGCACACGGATCCTCGAGGATGGGAGGTCTTCGCTCAAGGCTTGAAAGACATGCATGTACCACAGGAATTGGTGGGGAACCCCCACCGCTGGGCCTTTATGCAGCGTGACTCACCGACTCGTGCACCACGACTCTCACCACAACCTTGGGAAGCCGACTGGGAACCGGAGTCACCCCCCAAAACTCCACCACCACAACGGGCACCTTCTTTTCAGACCTTTAAAAAACCACCCTCGATCAGGACACCCCACATCTCCAGAGCCGTGACACGTAGCAAGTCAACGCGACGAACACGACGCCGGACGCAACCGCCCAAGGCCTGGAACACCTATTAAAACCAACAGCAGCAACAGGACAGCTCAGTCGCCATGTTTTACCTCACCCTACCCAGTAACAGTTCGCTGGATGTGTTTCCTGACAACACCGTGGCCAAGTACGTCACCCAGTTACCGCAACCGTTGCATTTACCTGGACGATGGGAATGTGGCCTCGTGGATATCCAATACCCTTACTCGTGGTACAACGTGCGAGCCAATGAAGTGTGGTACGAGGTGACCTACGAAGGCAAAAACACCCGACTCACCCTGCCCGAAGGCCAATACGATACCCCCAAAGAGTTCATGGGTGGGCTGTCAAGACTGTTGCATTATAAGGCTCTACGGGAGGTGACGAATACTTCAAAACCCATCAAAGCCTATCCCTTCAAGAATCACGTGGACTTCGATTACAAGGCACACAACGACAAGGCAGAGCTTATCGTCACCGGCAAGGCGAGTGTCGTATTGAGTCCTATCCTACAGCAAATGCTGGGTTTCGATCTAAAGACGTTCGCTGGTCCCACCGAACACCATGGCGAGATGCCGATGGATATGAAGTCGGGTATGTACGGACTCTACGTCTACTCGGACGTGGTGGACAACCACATCGTGGGCGATATCAACACACCTCTGTTACGGGTGGTCCCCATTAAAAAGACGTATGGAGGTCAAGTCATCCACAGTTTCACCTACATGCTCTACTTGCCCGTACGACAAACTGACATCAACACGATCACGGTGGATATAAGAGATGACACGGGACGACCGGTGGCATTCGAACGAGGAAAAGTGGTGCTGACACTTCATTTTCGACAAGCACGTGCTCCCCACTTTGCATAATGAAAGTACCTTACGAGTGCGATGCACGCAGCTATGCCGACTATTATGCCCAACAGGCCGGGGGTGGCTTTCCGGTCTTTAGCGGTGCACGCATGCAACGAGGACATGGACTGGGGAACATACTCGGCAGCATTGTGAAAACGTTCCTGCCCTTGGTGACGTGTGGGGTGAAAGCAATGGGCAAACAAGCGGTACGCAGTGGACTGCAAGTGGCCGGTGATGTCTTGGGGGGTACGGCACCCAAAGAATCCTTGAAACGGCGGGCCAAAGAAGCGGGAGGCGTCTTGGTGGCCAAAGCACGACGCACCGCAGGGAATAAAAGAGCTGCCCCACCGAGACCACGCACCAGTCGACGACCGACCCAGCGACGACGCACATCAAAGAAGACAAAGGATATCTTTTCTTAAAACATGTCCTTGATCCACGCCGATTCCTGCCCCTCCACCAACAGTGAATTTGATTTGTGGACCGTGCCGCCCACACAGACCAGTGTCGAACAAGGATTATGGGTGGAGCATCTCCCGCTCTCCAGCATCAACGAAACCGGGCCCATCGAGTTCACTATCAGTAATGCGGATACGGCCTATGTGGATTTAGCCCATACCTACTTGTATGTGAAAGCCAAGGTGGTCAATGGAGCTGGCACCAGAATCGTTGACCAAGCAACGGTGGGCCCGGCGAATCTCTGGCTGCACTCGATGTTTCAGCAGGTGGATATTTTTCTCAGCGACAAACTCATCAGTGACTCCACCAACACGTACCCCTATCGAGCCTACATCGAGACAGTGTTGTCGTATGGCCGAGAGGCTAAAAAATCTCAGCTGACAACCACTTTATTCTACAAGGACACGCCCGAGCACATGGACACGGTGGACAATGGGGGATATAACAAACGGAAGGCTTTCACTGCGAACAGTGCCTCGGTGGATATGATGGGTCGACTGCACGCAGACATGTTCATGCAAGACCGGTACCTCTTGAACAAGATCCCCATCAAAATCCGACTGATACGGGCGCCTCCGACCTTCGCCTTGATGGCCACTAACGTAGAGGGCATGCAGCGGACTATAAGATTGTCATCCAAGACGCAGTCCTGTATGTCCGAAAAGTGAAACCGAATCCAGCCGTTCAATTGGGACACATGAAAGCCTTGGAAACAAAAACCAGCCCAGTACCCTATCCGACGTGTACAAACCAAAGTGTTCTCTGTGCCTGCTGGAAATATGGGCGCCAACAAAGAAAACCTGTTCCTGGGGAACTACCCAAGCGATTGATCCTGGCCTGTGTGGAAAATACCAGTTTCAGCGGAGCCTACCCAGAGAATCCGTTTGACTTTCAACATTTCGGCATCAATTTTGTGGCCCTGCATGTGGATGGACAACAGGTGCCAGCCACGGCCTTAACACCGAACTTTGGGCGGAGGAATTTCATTCGAGCCTATCAGAGCCTGTTTACAGCCACAGGCCAAATCAACCAGGACGAAGGGAATATGATCAGTCGGGAGGACTACGCGAACGGATACACGTTGTTCTGTTTCGATCTCACCCCCACCTTAGAGAACGACCATCAGCTGGCCCTGGCCAAGCAAGGCAACTTACGGTTGGAAATCCACTTTGCACGAGCCCTGGCGACCACCGTCAATGTGATCTGCTACACCGAGTTTGACAACATCATTCAAGTGGACAAGGCGCGCAACGTCCTGTGTGACTTCTCCACCTAACATGGATACAGACCAGATAACCACCGTGCTGGAGAATGACCCAGAGACACGTATGGTGTTTCAAGGGGTGTTCGGCCGAGATGTGTTTCCATTAGACCGTATGTATCCTGCTGCTTACGTTCTCAACACGGACCCGATGGATCGGCCCGGTGAACACTGGGTGGCCGTGTACTTGACAGAACAGCAGGGCGAATACTTTGACCCGTACGGCCTGCCACCCCTCCATCCCGATTTAACAGACTTCATGGATCAAGGCACAGAGACGTGGTGTTGGAACAGTCAAACGTTGCAAAGCCTGACCAGTGGCGTGTGCGGACAATATTGCTTGTTTTACCTGTACCATCGGTGCCGGGGAAGACCTTTATCTACCATCGTACAGATGTTTGACGAGTACCCCCAGGCCGAGGACCGCGATATACTCGTCTATGACTGGGCCGCCCATCATTTCAATGTACAAGCCCCGTTCTGGGCTTAAGTTAATTACAAGCCCCTTGTTCTGGGCTTAAGTTTACAAGCCCCTTGTTCTGGGCTTCAATGTGCAAGCCCCTTGTTCTGGGCTTCAGTTCTTTCAATGTACAAGCCCCTTGTTCTGGGCTTCAGTTTTCACGTGGTTGTTCTCACGTTGTTGTTGTTCACTGAATAAAGAAAATGAGATCTCACCAAAAAAGCCTGTCTTGTGTGTTTTATTCATAATGCATCAATGCCCAATGTGGAGATTCAGTCAAACTGAAATCAGTGGTGTAGGATGGGGCCAAAATGTAACCCATCAAGGTTAGAATGCAAGAGCACTGTAGTAAAATAGAGAGTCAATGAAATCAGCCCACAGACCAAGTACGTGTTTTGGTCTAGGTTTGGAGCGGGCATTTCATTGAGGTGCGTGTATACGGTGAGTGAAGACTCGTCCAACACGTATAGATTATGTTTATGACTATAAGTTCTATGTAACCCATCAAGGTTAGAATGCAAGAGCACTATAGTAAAATAGAGAGCCAATGAAATCAGCCCACAGACCAAGTACGTGTTTTGGTATAGGTTTGGAGCGGGCATTTCATTGAGGTGCGTGTATACGGTGAGTGAAGACTCGTACAACACGTATAGATTATGTTTATGACTATAAGTTATATGAGCATAATGCATGAAAGTGGCTTTGAACACCGTATTAGCCAATCAGTGGCCTAGAATGGAGCCAAAGCTAACCCATCCATGTCCAGAAAACATTACCCGGGTGTACAAGAACCCGGATGTAGGAGCGGACGTCAGCGAAAGCACACCGTGAGTACCCCAATTCGATTGGCTGATTGTTCGACCGCTGATTGGTTCTTTTTCTCGACCGCTGATTGGCTCTTTTTCTCGACCGCTGATTGGTCCAAATGGAACTGCCCATCTTTCCCAGGTTCATCTAGAATCCCCTTTTTTGTGCTCAAGCTCTGACTATAGCGATGCCGCAACATTGTCTCATTGGACATTGGACCGTTTGACCTGGATGTGACCATTTGACCTGACATGCGTCCGCGCGCGCACTGCCGGTGATGACGCGCACGCGCGCTGCGGCCGGGGCGGGGCGGGGCGGGGCGGGGCGGGGCGGGGCGGGGCGGGAAAAGGTCCCGGCGGCTGAACATACGGACGTCTAAGGGGAAACATTAGGAACTCTTCTATGTTTGGAGGTAGTTTTAGTGAAAAACCCGGAAGTGACGTCACAACCCCCACGTGACCTGCGCAACAGAATGGATACGACACCCTAGTGTAACTCCCTCACCTAGGCTTCACATGGATACCTCACTCGATCCCATCGACCCACTAGGGGCCCACCTACACCCCAACACGTCTATTTGTATACTACGGCCAGACTGCGCATGCGCAGAATGCCGATAGTTCAACCCCACACCCAGCCCATCAGAGGCCCCTTCACGAATGCTTCACTTTGATACCTCACTCGACCCCATTGGACCACTCGTGGCTCCCCTAGACCCCAACACGTAGAGCGGGACCCATACAGGGTCCAGTTTTCGACACTAGGTGACCACATCCCGACAAAATGACCAGTTTTCGACACCGGATGTGCCGCCATCTTGAACATACGTGCCGCCATGTTGGATATGCCCCATAATGCACCGGGTCAAAATACTCGCTTCTGATTGGACGAGAGCTCCGTGGCGGATTTGAAATACTCGCTTCTGATTGGACGAGAGCTCCGCATTGCATCTGCGCATGCGCAGAATGATATTCCTACCGCACACCCAACCCATCAGATGCCCCTTCACCTAGGCTTCACTTTGATACCTCACTCGACCCCATTGCACCATTAGGGGCTCCTCTACATCCCAACACGTCTATGCGCATGCGCAGAATGGTGACAACGCCCGAGCCGCTAGTCCAGTCAGATGCCCCTTCACATAAGCTTCACTTGGATACCTCATACGACCCCATCGGACCATGAGTAGCTCCCCTAGCTCCAACACGGCTATTTTCATACCCTTGGGCCACCGCGCATACGCAGAATGCCGATAGTTCAACCCCACACCCAGCCCCTCAGATGCCCCTTCACGAATGCTTCACTTTGATACCTCACTCGACCCCATTGGACCATGAGTAGCTCCCCTAGCTCCAACACGGCTATTTCCATACCCTTGGGCCACCGCGCATGCGCAGAATGCCGATAGTTCAACCCCACACCCAGTCCATTAGATGCCCCTTCACGAATGCTTCACTTTGATACCTGACTCGACCCCACTGGACCAGTAGTAACTCCCCTAGCTCCAACACGGCTATGTTCATACCCTTCGGCCACCGCGCATGCGCAGAAGGCCGATAGGTCAACCCCACACCCAGCCCATCAGATGCCCCTTCACATAAGCTTCACTTTGATACCTCACTCGACCCCATCGGACCATTTTATCTAGGGACTACTTTTTCTCCGCGGAAGCTTTTTCCCGAGACCGAATCACCGCCAAAACCGCGGCCAAACCGCATCACCGCGGATGAATACATCCTGAAGACATCCCCTCCAACAATTGGAACTCTCCTGTGCTGGAGGTAGCTTTTGGTCCTTCTGCCGGAACTATACTGCACTTGATCTCTCCTCCCGCCACGTTTCCGCCACAAATGACCTCTACATCCGGGTGGATGTGACATCCAAATACTGTTACCCTACTACTCTCGAATGAACTGAACCATTCCTATGCCCTTCCGAAAATAAAAAAAATAAAAAAGGACCGCCCGTCCGACCTTTTGAAGGGGAGAGGGGGGGGGGGGAGTAAGCGATCGTGTGAACGTAGAAAAAAATATCTCTAGTACGGAGAAAAAATAAAAAAAATAATCCAAATACGAAGAACAAAGAAAAAACAATTCGTGAAGAATTCAAGTGTGTCTTTATTAGCTACCACACTGTTTAATAGTGTTGTTAATGTCAGTACATGCAGCGGAGTAAACATCGGAAAACGTTGGAAATTGTCCACAGTTGACAACATATTTCATTATCAGGCACGGCGGAAGCAATTGGTGGTTGGGGGGGGGCACTATCACAGCACAAATAGGCGAGGGTCCAGGGGCCGCCCAGGCCCCTGAAGCTCCAGGGTTCTTAGATGGCCGGAGACGCGTTCTAGCGTATTTCCGAGTAATAAAACAAGAAATCTTCACATGTATAATCTCTGTATATTTTGCCTGCTTTGTTGTTTCTCATTTTTTTTTAATATTCCCCGTCAAGAAAATGAGAATGTTCGGAAGTAGAAATAAATTAAATGTTAAATTTATATCATTTCAATCAAAAGATTCATCAAGCTTTAATCATGTCAACAACACAGATGTATTCTACTTCTCATGCTTGTTGGGGAGCCGAACATACATGAGTGTGAATGAGCCATCCTCCATGATACAGTTCTATATACCGGTACTCCTATCTCCATACCAGGTCTTGTAGGCAGATTAGGGCTGTACAGTTATTACTGGAACTGTCCGTTTAAAGTATCAACCAATTAATGGACGGAGGGTGTTTTGGGGTAATACGCTACCTTCGTGGAATCTCCGTTTAATTGGATTCAAGCTCAGTTTAAGGAAGCTTCTTGAAATTGGGGCACGCTAGGAACTGACGTCAGGCATTCCAAACAGAGAGGCATGCTGCGTCGAGTTGGAACTCCTAGGAACTCTATGGAATACTTTCTGGAACTGGGCAGACAAAGGATGGCTATGCCATTACAAGAGGGGAATGACATAAGCCATTCCAATTGAAACTCTAATCCATCCAGATCAGAACACCACACTGGACATGGTGTATCCGATTTGCCTAACCGACATATGCCATTCCCATATAAAGGAACTGTTCTTGTTCTTATTTCAAGAAGCTCCCTAAGTAGAGAAGAAGCTGAAGGACAAAATCTTTGAAGTCCGAGAGGAAACAACATGAGGGCGTATCTTAAATTAAAAAAATCTCGGATAGCCTATAAACATCTGACTTCAAAGCAACCAGATGGAGACATTGACTGGCACTTAATTCGTTCAAATATGGGCATGTTCGGAGGGGTCATATTCTCACAAATGTTTCCTGTTGAAGTGGCTGATATTCGTTGTAGTGTACAAGCTATCTGTCATGGCTTGGATTTGACAGATGAACGACGACTTAATTGTGATGATGGAATGGGCAAGGGTGCCCCTCATGCTTATTGGAAAGTAAAATCTGCTTTCAATACAGATACAGGTTTTTGCTTTATCGTTGTTTTTTTTATCTGTTTCTGCCTTTTTTTTCTTGTTTCTTTTTTTGTTGTCTTTTTGTCTTTTTTTTTTTTTGCTGAAAATATTGGAGGGGCCATGGCCCCCCGCCGTGCCTGATTATATACTCCAAAACTGGTCCACGGTGAGCGGTTGCGGCCACGCCGTCCTCATTCATGGCCTCCATGTTGTTGCACTCATGAGCACGTCATTCTCCACAACAGCGTTGTTTCGACGCACACAGAAGAGCTGAATCCGCTATTTATATAAGAGTGACGGTGTGAACGGGAACGTAAATAACGAATCTCACAAAACGAGGAACGCAAAATTATAACTTGGTGGAACAGAGAACAGAGAATTAAAAATAGGAAAATACGGTGAACGTGGAATACGTCCAGAACGTGTGTACGCAAAATTAGTTTTCCTCAGAACTAGGGAACGGTACGAAAATACCCCTTGCCCCCCCCCCCCCCGCTTTGAAAATTCAGTGATGGGAAACAAGGCATTTTTTTATGGGGCCTAAAAGAATTGAATTGAATTGTATGCTGTAACTTTCAGGGCTTAGCCCCCTAAAAGATTTACATTGGCGGCAATGTTAACGTAATTACATATCGTCGAGTCCCTAATCGAGTCTAGACTTCCAACTGCTACAACCTGACCAATTTCTTGGCAGGGGTCACCCACATTCGCAACTTCTCGGGGATCTCCGGTTTGAGTCTAATCGCATTTGCGTACACTTCGCCATCCATAAGATGGCTTGCGAATCGTGATTCTCCATTATCGCGGAGCGATATCCGGTGTTTTACCGGATTCTGTTCGGCCTTCATCCGGCGGGGAACAGACTCGAAAACTCTGATAAATTACAGGTTTTCATACATACCCCGGAAACAGATATTGCCTGGGCTTACAAAATATATAGGTATAAATAACTTTCGTATCATCCAAGAGGTGTGGTAGATCTGTAATTTTGAACAAGTAGATCATCACATGACTCGAAAATGGCGGGTTACGTTGGGGTTACCAACCTCCCCACAGCGCATGCTCCATTTCGCAGGCTCCATTACCATCCCTGCCACCAATAGCGGAAGTTGACCTTTACTACGTTGCAATGACGTATAGGGGAAACCAACCAACGCACGGTTCAGTTTGAATCCGGCCGAACAACTCCTTTAGTGTTGCATATCAGCGAACTACTTTTCATATGCTTTGTCCAGATAAACAGGGAAAATTGTCTCCAGATAATTCTTTTTAACGCTAGGTCAACAGAGGTATTATGCAGACTTGAAAAGTAATCGAAATGTTCGGTAAACATCTATTTTACTATATATGATGTCACTTCCGGCGATGTGCGCGAAGGCCCCGAATCCGGTCCAAAAATCTGACTGGTGGCTGGGGTGTTATTAGACCCCCAGCGAGGTGGTTGTGGGGTTACGTCGGCACGGTGGGAGGGCAAACAACCCTCTGAGAGAGGAAAGTGCATTCTGGGATACAATGTAACCACGTCCCGGAGAGGTTGAGGCGAACGAAGCAGGTAATGGAACATGACAGCTGGAGGTCTTTTGAAGTTTTGACAGTTGTCGTTTCCCGATGTTTCTGCAAATATATCCTATTGAATAATACACACCTCAAGGATTGCTTTAATGTACATTTCATGTCTCCTACTGTTTTCGTGATCCCGTAGGAGTGTGTACAATTTCCCGATGGCCATCAGAAACGTACAGTACATGTGTTCGGAGTTGAAATTAGCGCAAGAACTGAATGAAATCAGCTGTTATAACGCAGCAGGTGATGCAGATATCCCTGCAGAATAATGGCAGATCATCTTGTGAGAGATATCACACTAATTTCTGACAGAAACTCGATCTGACCCAGGACGCCCATGTAGAGAGGAGCGTTACGCCCTCTGTAAGAGGAAGGATCTGGTCGGCTTTCCCCAACACTGACACTGTGACGTAGTTAAAGATTCATAGCGTCTCAATTCCCTCATCGCTATGCCGACAACGCATACTTTTCTATGGTGATTTACAAACATAATTACCGCGCACTTACCTTTACCTTCGCGCACTATTGGACATCATTTTCATCAAAAAGACGAAAAGTCATGAAGCATGCCAGCCATAGACAACCTCTCACACACGTCGGACAAAAATGTCAAATTTTGTTTATAATATTCGTTCCAGTTCCCATGCTGACAAAACAAAGTTTTTTTGGTTGTTTTTTTACCCAGTGTCTTTTGTGGGGCATACGGTTTGATTACTGGCACGCTTTCTACGGTATTTTCTGGGGTTTCGGGTAGGCCTAGAGATGTACTGGCGTCATCCGAGGATATTGTCATGTGTTGAGGGGTTTTCGGTCCCAAGCTTTTCTTGGGCACGATTATCTTTCATAAGCCTGTAGAAAGTTACGAAAGATAGTGCCACGCCACTGTAGCTCATCTGGCTGTAACTGGCGAAAGTAGCTGCAAGAAATTTTTACTAAAGAACTGCAACAGATGAGTTTCTAACTTGTGTTGCCCCCCTGAACACTAAATGATCCATGCAGTAATTTCCTGAGACTTCATGATGAAGTTTCATGGGAAATTCAAGATGCGGCCATATTGGATTTTCGAAATGGACCAAAAAATGTATCTTGCACAACTGGACCACAAGGGCAACCTGCGTACCCAATTTGACAAAGATCCATGCAGTAATTTCCTGAGAATTCACGATGATAAAATTTCACTGGGAAATTCAAGATGGCTGCCTGGTGGCCATATTGGATTTTCGAATCGGACCAGAAAAGGCATCTTGCACAACTAGACCTTGAGGGGAACCTGTGTATCAAATTTGAGAAAGATCAATTAGTAGTTCCTGAGAAATCGCGATAACAAAGTTTCATGGGAAAATTCAAGATGGCCACCTGGTGGCCATATTGGACTCTCGAATCAAATCACAAAAGGTATCTTGCACAACTAGATCCCAGGGGAACCTGTGTACCAAATTTGAGGAAGATCCATGCAGTACTTCCTGAGAAATCACGATAACAAAGTTTCATAGGGAAATCCAAGATGGTCGCCTGATGGCCGTATTGGATTTTCGAATCAGTGAAGGAATCTTGCACACCTAGACCCCAAGGGGAACCTGTGTACCAAATTTGAGAAAGATCCATGCAGTACTTCCTGAGAAATCACGATAACAATGTTTCATGGGGAAATCCAAGATGGCCGCCTGGTGGCCATATTGGATTTTTGAATCGGACCACAAAAGGTATCTTGCGCAACTAGACCCCAAGTGGAACCTGTGTGCCAAATTTGAGAAAGATCCATTGGTTCCTGAGAAATCGTGATAACAAATTTTCATGGGAATATCCAAGATGGCCACCTAGTGGCCATATTGGATTGTCGAATCGGACCGAAAAAGGTATCTTGTACAACTAGAATCCAAGGGGAACCTGCGTGCCAAATTTGAAAAAGATCCATGTAGTACTTCCTGAGAAATCACGATAACAATGTTTCATGGGGAAATCCAAGTTGGCCGCCTGGTGGTCACATTGAATATTCAAATTGGACTAAAGTACACATGCTGTACAACTAGACCCAAAGGGGAATCGGTGTACCAAATTTGAGAAAGATCCATGAAGTAGTTACCGAAAAATAATGACAAGATTTCACTGGCAAGTTCGAGATGCATGACCGCCATGCAGCCAAATTTAAAATCATATCGACACCGCATGAACACATTCTGGTGTACTCATTGGGGGAAACATGCATGCCAAGTTTCAGCTTAATCGGTCAAGTGGTTTCAGAGAAGAAGATGTTGACGGACGACGCACGACTAACGACGGACGACGGACAATCAGGCCATGGCATTAGCCCAGATGAGCTAAAAAGGAAGGAGAGACTAGAATAAAGTTCTAGAGTGTATAACTCTCTTCAAGCATTATATGGGAAATTTTAAAGAATGTTTAATTGTGGAACAACTGGACTTCAGTCAAGAAAAACACAGCGAGAGTGTGTGTACAAGAAATATGCTGAAAATATGGCGAATGGCAGCTATCTACTCCCTCATCACTAACTGATCCCCAAGACCCATCCTCCACCCTGATTCCTCAACGTTTCAGGGACCATTTTCCCCACTACTGTCCGTCGCTGTACAAAGTCACTTTGACCTGTGCTTCGTCTTCGTCGGCGTCGGGCCTTACAACAGACTGGTATATTCTGAATAAGAAGCTGCACCCCGTTAACATTCACCTCGTTTTACTACGAGTCGTTTTCTTACACCTGACCGTCACACGGGTCACTGGCACATTACTTTGGGCAACTTGATTTCTAGCACACTGGAATATAGCTAGAACTAATTGTCTAAGTTCACCGCTATGTTATTTGAGTTGGACGCGATAACTTAGATATGATAGCCGCCACCTTGCAACGGTACTTCCATTGAAACTGGCTCCTACCGTAGCAAGGCGGCGGCTATCATATCTAAGCTACCGCGTCGAACCCAAATAACATAGCGGTGAACTTAGTATTCAGATCTAGAATATAGCATGTACAAATCAGAAGGTGTCGGTGTTTAATATGTTTTTTGAGTTATTCAATTGGACAAATTTTATTGCAAAATTTGCATGATGCTATTATCATCCCATCAGGTTCTCCAGTGTTTCTTCTCCGCCGTTTCACCCTATTCAGTGTCAAGCTATATTTTCTCTTCCTGACAGCGCGTGTTCCTGGAATAAGAAATGGTCTTTTTGTATGACTTATTCTCTCGAAAATACATGGTAGAAGATTTTTTCTACATGACAGTGGGATACCAGTAACTCACATGGAACTAGAAATATAGAGCAAGTGATACACACTCAGAAACTGGAATCTTCTGGAATGCATCTCACAGAACTCACTCTCAGAAAGCGATCATTCCACAAAATATGATCCCATACCGCCTGTCATCTCACGTATGATTCTTTAATATATTCACATCACGTTTATGGTCTCATTGGTTGGCCATTCACATAAAAAACATTCACCGAGAGGCGACGAAGCCGTGTTCTCGAAAGTGACTGTTACTCCTGACATCGGCGTTACAATATCCTACATTCATAGTGCGAACCTCCCTGCAAACGGGTTACATTCGCCAAATATTTAAACCCATGAATGAGCGTTTAATCACGTAGGCCACTATTGAACAACGTTCTGCATATGATAACACCATCGATATATTTGATATGCCTGAAAACTAAAGCTCTCGGTGATCTCAGTTTCTTTAAACCACTATTTTTCTGTCCAATATGGCACGTTTGATTCGCTTTGCCTTTGGCAAATGTAGTGCCCGAGTTGTACACGTTCTCTCGGTCATATGCATTATGAAATACATTGTATGAAAGTGTATCCCGAATCTATATTGGTATGGGCCTTCAACGCAAAATATCGGGCAAGATTATCGCCCGTAATAATCATAATACACGCGATCATTTCTCACCTTGGTCACCGGTAGCTGACATTTTCCTCGCAACATCGTAGTTACATCCATCCCAGAATGCACTTTCCTCTCTCAGAGGGTTGTTTGCCCTCCCACCGTGGTCGGTAGACTTTAGCTGATTGGCTGACGAAGTCACGTGGTATTGATTTATGGAAATTCCCTCTAGCAGTTGCCGAAAGTAGTCTGAAATGGATACACACGATCCCAGGGTCAGTCTTACCGCGTATAGATGGCCCAGATGCATTCGGAACTCCCGAGCGGAAATCTACTGATCTCAAACCGGAGATCCCCGAGAAGTTGCGAATGGGCCCAGATGGTAACAGGCATTCGCAACTTCTCGGGGATCTCCGGTTTGAGATGTCCCTCGAAGGCCATTGACGCCATATTGGACTAGAGCGTGGTCACGTGTGTTTCGGTGTCCGGGAACTGTCAGTGACGTCACGGGAATTATATCTTGCCAATACGTGGCGTGTGTACCATTTAAACTGATGGTTTTCTATTGAAACGTGCTTCGAATGAAAAGAATAAACAGTTTTTAGAATATCTGACGTAAATCAGAGACTCGCAGGGAAATATTTGCTGCTCGGGGGATTAAGGCTTCCGCGAGAGTGATTGGGCTTCGGAGCCACGTCACATCTGGAGATTCATAGGAAATTCATGTTGTCGTCCCCCGAGCGGGTAACAGGTTGAGTCTAATCGGTCCCCTTCGTAGATTTCCGCTCGGGAGTTCCGAATGGGGTCACCCACCCAGATTTTGAGTACTGCGCGCGCGTGTACAAACGACATCATACTTTTGGCTTTTTTCTCTGCTTTCAGAAAGCGGTGCAGAGGCACCCAAATAGTCCCACTTAGCAACACATTATTAGGGCTTGAGTTAAAATCAACTCACAGCGAAACCGAACACATATCATACTTCAGTCACTTACCACGGGCTATCAATTATTCGTCGCAACAAAGACGGGGAAAAATATTAAAAACAATTCACTTCTCTGGCAGAGGTTGCCAACAGGGGGTCAACGGATCGGGACAATTTTTTTCAATGATCTCATACCTGCAGCATGGCCGCCATGCGATTAGTATGCTGTTCGTTGAAGAGAAACACGAATTGTCCGACCTTTTTTTCATTTATCAGCTCCCATTTGAACTGCAGCACCACGCAGACATGTTTTGTTAGATGCCAATCTAGTCTCGCTAGCGGATTGCCACATAGGCTGGGAGTTTTGCGAGGTGAAAATGAAGTGCATTTCTTTCCCCCCAATTTTGCTCGATAATAACAACAACAACTTCATGTTAAAACACCACCACCACCAACAACAAAATCAACAACTGGTCAACAATTAGCAGTATTGTTGATGAGCGGTATAAACATTGGTTTTAGACATAACTACATCGAATACTTTGGTGGTCCACAGAACTTGGAGATGGAGGTTGGGAGGAGGTTGGGGGAGACAGGTGGGAGAGGGGTGTGGCTTTAGGGTGTGGCCTGTTCCAGATCCAAGTTCATCTGTTCATACCCCCCTCATTTCGTGTGATACAGTGGAGATACGAAGAGAAGCTTGTGCGCTACTTAAAGGATAATCAATCCTCTTCAAATAATATTCAATTGTCACTATCCCTTCCATTTAGGCCTATCACGGACAAAGATGAGCCTTACTGAAGATGGGCTGTTTCAAGTTTTTCGACCTCTCACAGAACAACGAAAGGAAAATTATTGCCTTTGGTGGTCCAGAGATAGGATAGAGATATCGAATCATCTACCATGTGAAATTCAAGCCGATTTTATTTATGGGCTCCCAAGGGCTTCGGAAGCGGTACGGCCATGCCGTACCACTTTTACGAAAAAAAAAAAAAACAAGGAAAGAAGGAAACACAAAAAAAAGAGAAAAAAGTTTTGATAGCTTCCAAGTTGAAAAAGACTTTGATCGGTCCAGAGCGCCAGTGAATTTGTTAGGGATAGAGTGTTTTTCTAACACTTTTTTCTTCGTTTTGCATGTCCTTGTCCATGAAATAATTTACTGTTAGCAGTTATGGCCCGTTATAAAAAGTACAATTATTGCAGAGGTATAGCTGGCGCTATATATACTTTTGAATTATGAATTTAGACAGCGCTACTTCTTCAATAAATGTACTGTATTAACACCTCATTGTCCATAACAATTATATCGTTTACATCTATACGCAATGTGTCAAGGTTACTTTAATATTTTCTAATTCAGCATCGCAGAAAACCACCATCGCTTGCATTTTCATGGTAAAAGAATTATGAATAAACTAAAAAATACACTTCATTGTAGAATGATTTTATTCGCCAGAAATCGCTCAGAACGCGTCTCCGGCGATCAAGACCCCAAGAGCTACCCTTGCCTTAAAGGTTATACAAAATGGTCTCAAAATATGCTGCTTTTTTGTGCTAAATTGTTGTAGAGGTGATTATATAGACTTGTTTTACATTTTTGTATGTCTTTAAACTGCCCAAGGTTGGAAATAGCAGCAGTAAAGTGCGACAATTTCACGCCTCTTCCAAAACGGCGAAAGCTGTGACCGCTTGACCTGTGACGTCACAACCTGATTACGATCTCGCTCAAATGCCTGTTGTGACGTCAAAATGTCAGCGACATCACGCTAGAACTCCCACAGTTGGGGGAATCTTTCGTAACAACGCCCGACGTCATAGACTATGACGTTTACGGCGTAATAGTAATCAGGTTGTGACGTCATGCACCAGAGGTCATGGCTCCAATACGTTTTCTCCCACATGTTTCCTATTCGTGTCCTAAAACCCACTTCGACGACATTATTCAAGAAAAAATACTAATTTGTTGTTTGGAACACTACTGGGTATGTTTTAATGCAAAGTAGTATAGAGTCAATTGGTATAACCTTTAAGTGCTATGAAAGTAGTCCCTCGACCCCAATCAAGAATTGCTTCCGCTGTCTCTGACTCGTAGGGCTGTACCACTTTGAATTTGCTTCCGACGCCCCTGGCTCCCGAGTTATTCTCTTGCAAATGGGCCTTGTCAGTTTCCTATTTCCTGGTCACGTAAAATTGTGCGCGAAGCAGTGCCAGAATGACATGCATGAACGGTGGCAGTAATTCTGGTCGAGACATGTAGGCTAGCCAGAAAGGATATGCAGTAAATTCCCAAATACAATATATGATGACTGTGTTCTTTACACTTTTTGATTCATTCGCACAATCGGATTTGCGAGGACTTTGTTTTAGCCGTCTGTTTGCTTGTCAGTCTGCACTGATCCAAACCAGAGTCACATTTTACTGGTCTAGTGCTGCATGCTGGGATATTACGCGTGACATGATCAACAACTGTAGAGTCTTTCAAACTGATTCTAACATCGGGAATATTAAGTATGAACACTGGAAACATCCCATTTATGGGATTAGAGGAAAGTGACCTTCAAAATGGATTTAGTGAAAGGGTTGATTTTCTGGAGTGATTTAAATAAAACGAACTCGAGTATTTTTTAACCTTCGGCCATTTTGGCCTTGGCGTATTGTTGTCGCCATGTAAGGCCCTCCATCCATCCGTCCGTCTGTTACCACATTTTAGGAAAATACTTGAGATACAGTGAGCAAATTTTGGGAACTTATTTATCTATTTAGGCCATTCACAATAATATTTCTGTTTCCAGTAACCCTACCTACCCATATATTTCGCAGTCAAAAAAAAAAGAGTTTGGGTAGACCATTTTTTTATTTCTATGTTTTTCAGCAGTACTTCGTGAAACTATACAGAAAGGTAAAAAATACACTAAAACATAATAAAAGAAATGAAAAAAAAAAAAATAGAATTCCTGCCTACCTACCTACACAAATTGTCTAAAGTTGGTTACTGGAAACAAAAATATTATTGTGGATGGCCTTATAAGTCGAAAATGGCTCCTCTCAGCCCATATTTTACAGAGTTCTACCCATTTACAGATTTATTAATTTCATATTTTGTTATATATGGTTGAATGTAATCAACTTTATCTGCAGAACTATGTTTAATACAGCTACTACATTTTGGAAACTTATTTATATAGTTGTATTCTAGAAGCCAACAGAAAATTAGTCGCCTCAGCCCTTATTTTACGGAGAAGCTCGGAGACTCTGAAGCTTCGGAGTTGCACAGCCTCCGTCCATGTGTGCTACTGAATATCATGCCCTGTTAGACTGTAGTGATCACACTGTCAATTTAAAACAAATCTTTGGGGTGGGGGCAAAATTGGGAGTGGGCAGTGATCATGAAGGAACTATTAACTTTAATGAGTTTAATTGGTTCATATGATCTAGAACTATGTCCAATGACATATCATTATATTGTATTTGGGTTCACGATGTGTCTGTCAGTTATATCATCAGGAGTTTCTGATTGGTGTGAAACGTGCTCAGATATTGGCGATGAAGGTGATTGATATAGTTTATAGACATGTTTACATTGCACAGACTACATGTAGTACATTAGGGACTGTTTGGTATAAACCCATGAGGTTTCCTGGTGTAAAACGAAATAGGACCCAGATAGGACTGAAATATTGTTGAAAGTGATGTCAAGTCATATTCATTCACTCACTCACTCACCCAATTTGATCTTTTATTTCTGTCTCTAGGTTTCTCATTGACACTCAGCCATGGGAGAGCACCATACAGTTTGTTTCATTGTTCTGCCAGTGACAGAAAAAAGGACTATTATGAGGTTCTTGGGGTTCCCAAAAGTTCAGATGCAAAGGCGATCAAGAAAGCCTACTATCAGGTACTGGTATAACATTGAAGGATATTTTATTCATGGGAGCTTCTTGAAATTCGGTCATACTAGGAACTGGCATAAGGCATTCCAAACAGAGTGGCATGGTGCGCCGTGTTGGAACTCCAAGGAACTCCATGCCATACAGTTTGGAACTCGGCAGACAAAGGATGGCTTATGCCATACCATGCAGTGGCATGAGGGGAATGGCATAGCCATTCCAACTGGAACTCTAATCCATCCAGATCAGAACACCAAACTGGGCATGGTGTATCCCACTTGAATATCCGGCATATGCCATCCCTAACAGGGAACTTGGTTCCTAATTTCGGTTTACCCTGGTTTCACTGCATATCTCAACAGCCTACTGAATCGACAAGTATGATTATAGGTGAATGCACCAGTCCATTTGTCATGCGACCATGAACTGTAGGTTGGACCACTTCACATTGAAGCCGCATAACAGCTGCAATGCTATAATGAGGCAACATATGATTATATATCAGATATGTCGACAGTCCATGGTAGCTACCATTTGTCTTGGCAACAGTCCATTTGGCGAATCATTGGATCAGACGATGTGCTCTCTGTGCATCATTCACAAGTGCATGTTGACCTACCATGGACTGTCGATCGGTCCGATGATGATACCATGGACTGTCGTAATATCAGACAGACAGAGAATAAACTATTAATGGTTCATATTCCTCTTAAACACACACAAGTGGAAGGAATCGAGAGATGAATGAGTCAGTGATACATGAGACAGGTAGTAAGTTCCCACGTGTTCATTTTGTGCTCATTTCCTCACACTATAATTCGATGCAAATACCTACCATGGACTGTCTACCAACACCTAAAAACACCTCTCGCCGCAAAAATGTTTAAAATTTTTGTTAACTTGAAATAGTAATAACCCTACATTTGGTGACAATATAGTATGATATCTCTCCTTCAAAAAATGACTGGACACCAGTAACCATACCTGTCATCGATATGCTGAAAATCGTTCCCTGTGGTCACTGTCGTCTGGTCAGACACACGCCCACGCTTGATAACGAAAGCCCCGAAAAACCTACCATTGACTGATTTGACACGTGACCGGCGGTTTTCACCTATAATCATACTTGTCGATTCAGTAGGGTGCTCAAGGATGATGACTGGGTAGACTTAATACCATGTGAATATTCCTTGCGGTGACCAACCAGTTTGGACGGTCCTTGCTCTGGGAAGAACATTTCATGTGATGTTATTATTTTTGGTGAGTGGATACCCTACGGGGAGACGATGTGTCGCGTTCAAAAATGAAGGTCAGAGGTCAAAGGTCACTGGCCTGTGTTGGTGTCCGGTGTATATCTCTGAACGTTTTCTATCCACAGTTGCAATTTTTTGTGAGTGGATACACCAGGTGGAGAGGAAGCGTACCAAAATTCAGGCTGAGGTCAAAGGTCACTGTTGCCTAGAAATCAGGAAATCTTTGATCATTGATAGTTTTCTATCTACAGTTCTAATTTTTGGTGAGTGGATGCCCTAGGGGGAGCGATGTGTTGCATACCAAATGTAGATCAAGGTCACAGGTCAAAGGTCAGTGTGACCGAAAAATAAAGAAATCATTAAAAATTTCTTTTTTTTTGTGAGTGGATTCAATAGGGGGAAATGAAGGGTCACATACAAAAAATTAGGTCAAGGTCAAAGGTCAAAGGTCACTGTGACCCCAAAATTAGGAAATTATTCAAAATAACTTTTGTTTGTGTCAGTAGATGTATTAGGGGGACACGATGTCACATACCAAAATGTAGGTCAAGATCGAAGGTCAAGGTCACTGTGACCCCCAAAATCATGAAATTGTTAAAAAATTATGATTTTTTGCGTCCATTGATATATTAACTCATTACCTGATATAAACGGGTTTTGACGACTTGTACAGATCCCAATGTTGCCGAATTTTGACGACTCGTACATATCCCAATGTAGCCGTGTTTTGACGGCCATTACAGTACCACTTCGGACATCGACATAGATATCAGTTTATCTGAATAGGAATCTAGCGTTGGATCGAGCCATGATGGAAGCGACACAGATGGCGGAAGTGACAGTGATTGTGAAGACGAAGTTTTTTGGACAAACCAATTTTCACAGGTCTGTCAATGTGAACGCATTCACGGAGATGAGCGGTCTGAACTTGCCGTCGGATTTTGAAGTGAATACTGCCACCTTATTTGATTATTTAAATTTGTTGTTCAAGCCAGTTATGATCTCGGACGGTGTAAGACATACAAATAACTATGCCCGCTTGCAAATGGACAGGGACGGTCAAAATCCACGATGGATGGATGTTACAAACCGGAAATGAAAGCCTGTCTGGCTCTCAATATTCTTATGGGAATTGACGACAAGCCACAGTACGACCTTTACTGGTCAGATAATCCCTTTATTGGCAATGGTGGTTTCAAATTTACACTCTCGTGTAACCGATATGAAGTCATTACCAGATATTTCCATGTCAGCGATCGAGAAGGTGAGCCAGAGAGAGATGACGACAACTATGACAGGTTGTACAAAGTACGGGCTGCTATAGAACACATCTCGCAGAATTTCAAAGATCATTTATTATTTTTTAGCCAGGGAACTATCCATTGACCCCTAAAATCATGAAATTGTTAAAAATCATGATTTTTTTGTCTTCATTGATACACTGTGGGAAGACGATGTGTCATGTACCAAAATGTAGGTCAAGGTCAAAGGTCAAGGTCACTGTCACCCCAAAATCAGGAAATCATTAAAAATAACTTTTTTGTTGTGGCAGTAGATACATTAAGGGACACGCTGTGTTACATACCAAAATGTGGGTCAACGGTCATTCAAGGTCATCGTGACCCCAAAATCAAGAAATCATTAAAAGTCACATTTTCATAAGCCTGTCGTGGAGTAAGTCATGTAATGCAATACAGTGAAACCTGAGAACTCCGACCACTGGAAACACCGGAACCTTGTCAACACCGACCAAACTCTACGGTCCACTTTTTCTCCAATGTTAATTGCCTATACCAAGACCCTGAATGAATACACCGGAACCTGTCCCCTTCGGAACCGACTGTGTTTTTAAATGCAAACCTATCTAAACAATGTTAATTGGCCCTGAAAACACCGACGCTGCATGCTATCCGACCCACTGACAACTCACGCACCAGGAGGTCGGTCGACTCGGCTATAATCCGCTTAGAACATTCAGCACGCCCAAACATGTAGCAGTCAATTACACAAGGTGTTTGTTTGTCTTTGTCTTTCTTCCGTTAACTCACTATAGTATAATAAATACTGGTCCTAGGGGGCCACACCTGCAATAACACTGTTGAAAACCCAGACTCCCTCGTGGCCGGTTATTCCCCGTCAGACATATTTAACTGTGACGAGACTGGTTTGTTTTTCCGTGCAATGCTGGACAAGACACTCGGAAGAAAAGGGGAGAGTACAAGTGGTGTAAATCCAATCCGCAATCCAGGCCGTGAAGGAGCAGAGCAGGAAAGAGCAATCTACGCTCGATAGGTTTTTCACTAAATATTAAAGTGCTACAGCTGACAATTATTACATGTATTCAAATATTTAAGTTCATTATATTATTATATTGGCGTATTTATATATTTCGCATTGTGCTGACTTGAGTGCTATAGACCCGACACCTTACGTGACCTACATTGTACCGCAGTTGCGTCATCTTATACACTTTCCTTCATAACATCTTGTATATATTTTCATCATAAATGTGCATTGTAAATATAAACGATCAACATCATTTATAGTATTGCATATAATTTATTTATTTTGTGTGTCGAATAAAAAGTATTGTAGCACAGTCCTCGTATTAGCCTACTTCCTTCCTTCAGCGTTGTTGTTGTTGTTGTTGTCGTGTCTCAGCCAGACGCCTAAATCATCAAACCTGAGAAAACTGACACACTTTCAAAACCGACATACTTCTTCGGTCCCGTACAAGGTCGGTGTATCCAGGTTTCACTGTATTGCGTTCTGTCCAGTGATCCATTAACAATTGTTATCCATGCGATATCTCTAGTTTCAAGGTATGGATTGGTACAAACTTTGGGTATACCTTACTCGCATGGCAAAGAGGAGCCATATTCATTTTGAGATCAGTTTGTCAAAGGTCAAGGTCACAGTCCCCCAAACCTGAGTCAAGTTTAGCTAACTATATGCGTAGGTTAGAATATTCATAGTTGTCTCCTCTACATGTATTTGGCATTTGTCCTGTGGAGTTGTCTCTCATGTTGATACATGTAAGAAACAGCTACATTCAGTTAAACTGTTGTGAAATAAAAACCATACATTTATAATTTTAACCAGGAGAGGGGTCCTTTATGAAATTTATACCTGTTTATTAACTACAGAACAAAGGTTTCACTTGCTTCACATTTTTCTTCCTTCATGAATAATTTTCTCACCTGGAAGGAATTCTTTTAAAGGGAAACTACTATTTTCTCAGTGTGGGATATGTGATCTCTCCACTCTTGTTTCAAGGTCACCTAGGTACCAAGAGTTCAGACCATTTTATTATATCATTCAATATAAGATGTGAACTATGTTACATTCACAGAAGCACAAAATCGTAGACTGTTCTCTGGATTGCTAGCTACCAATTGGGATCAAGGCCATTAAACAGCCTTGAAATTCGGACCAATGTAATTTCAGATATACGGGCATATATTGAAGCCCCTTGGGCTCTTGTTATTTTTCTATGGATCATGTTGAATGCGAGAAATGAACTGTTGTGGGTGGTGATCAGATTGATCAATTCATTTTACATGGGTGGTCGTTATTCAGTCAAAAGTTATTTCTGAGATTTTCCTGTCGGTGAGAAAACTAAAGGGCGAAAGTGTATCTTCAAGTAACCCCATCGTAAGTATTTCTTTCTTTCATGAACTTTCGTGATCTTTCGGTGAAAATCGTTCATCCAAATTCGTTTTCTCGCAAGAAACACAAGTTCTATCTGACCTGCCCGTGAACATGCGCACTCGGACTACATATAATTGTACCATTAAAATATGGAATGAAACGCTATGGTTACAATGCTGTTATTTATTTATCTCTGAAATAGACTCAAATTGTTTTCAGGTAATTCTGATACACTTCTATATTGAACATCAATTGATAATAATTGATGCTGGGTATAATAGACGAAACAATCTCCTGGCTTCGATTGCATATATACCTTTCGTCTAAACGGCTGCAGGAATGATCTCTGCCCCACCGTAGTAAAAATGTAGAACGGAAGGAATACTTCGTATGATTCCATGATATTCCATTGGTTTGGCGTTTTGATTGGCATAGATCATCAGCTCGTGATGGATAAACGCAAGGATGAAAGAACGTACCGGTTCTATTTTCAGGTTGTAGCCATAGATACCTACCCCTTCCATCCCTGTCATTTTGTCAATGAAAAGTCTGCCATTGTGTTGCTAAGCCGCGTCACAGCTCTGTTAATTTTGTAAAACTGCTCTCCCCAAAAAGAGTTCGCTAAACTAAATGGTGTGACAGGTTTCGCGTAATAAAAAACCGCGCGCATCATAATGTAACAGCTCATTACATTTTTGTTGCCTGTGGATGAGATTAGATATGGAGCTGTTTGTGAAAAGCGGAAAACAGATCGAGGCTTGGCGATTGAGACAAAGATTACGTTATAAAATCTGATGTGTTCCAGTTGATGATCATACTTTTGACATGGGGCTCCCGGGGATTAACCTGGGGTGTCGTGCACACACCACGTCATGGTAGGAATAGGTCTCAGCCCCCCAAAGAGCTTGTCATAAGAGGCGACTAACTGGGGCACATATGGGGTTCCCATGTGGGAATAGGACCCTACCCATGTGGTTTCCGGGGGTGAAAAGGAACAGGAACGAAATGTCGTGATATGACTGAAATAGAGTTGAAAGCGATGTTAAATCATATTCACTCACTCACCCATACTTTTAATATGCAAAGGGAGACAACAACAAGGGAGACAACTCTGTCTGAAGATGAAAAAAGATCACCTGCCCAACCTGAATTCGATTTTTTTTTGTTTTTAGATGAGAACAATGTTTGAGTCCTTGTTTACCGCTAAATTATCAGCGTTTGGTCACTGGAAATACGTCGGGTAGATGAGGAATAGGTTCTATATTTTGATTTTGTCTGGAAATCATTTCTATAGGTGGCTCTAGTTGCTATAAATTCATTTATATGGGTACTGTCTCTAACGATATTCATTTCTGTGGATGATGGGTCTGAAAGAAAACATCGCATCCATTCCCGCCCCCACCCCCCAATACCTTTTTCTGGAACAGCTCTGAAGTTTTCACCCTTCTATATGAGGTAACAAATATGTAAAAATTCTACATATACACCAGTACATTTACATTACTGCTGTTTTTATAGGGAGAAAATTAGTCAGAGGTGGTTACAATGGCAGCAGGAGATTATGGCTTTGCCAGTGGGAGAAGCCCCAAAAATGGACCAAGGGAAACAACTCTGACTTCCCAATGTGATAACTCAGTTCCAGTATTCTAATTCTTTGAATATCATGTAGAAAGTTTTCATTCAGTCATGTCTCATGGTTCTATATTATTCTATTTCCAGATAACGATGGATCTGACATTTCAAGAAGCGGCCCGAGGTGTTAACAAAGACATCAACATCAATGCGCATGACACGTGTCCCAAATGTAATGGCAGTAAATCAGAGCCGGGCACTAGTGTTGTCAAATGTGACGTCTGCCAGGAGACTGGTATGGTAAGGAAAGTCCTTCAGTTCTGTAATGCAATTAAATGCAGGTTGTTTTAGTAGGTAGCTCAGCAGTAGTAGCTTGAATATGAGGTTCATTTTGGAGACGATAATAGCTATTGCAGTAAATGATACATGAAGGTGAGGCTGGAGTGTTCGAGCAACTTTTTCTGACCACTAATAAAGGCCAGTCACATGGATTACTCTGTTTTCTAACACAATTTTCGGGACATGTATGTTTATATCTGATCAATATTATGAATATGGCTAATTTTATAGACAATTTTTGTCTGTATTACAGGCTAGCCACAGCTCTCCAAATCTTATGTAGTTTTTACTCCTCGGCCAAATTTGGCCGAAAGGTATTGTCGTCGTCCTGTACGTCTGTCCATCACACCTTTTTTATTACCAAGATATCTTTAGAATGACTTACCCTAGGCTAGGCACACCAAACTTGCAGTGCATATCCATATGTTCATGACCCAGAACCCTACTGAATCTGGACCCGATTGGTTGAAAACTTTGGTGGCCAACTTTAATTTATCCGAAACCATTAATCTTGTGTATCTCGGGTACCATTTCGCTTTTCAGTGTGAAACTTGGTATAGGTCATCGATGCATCAAGAAACTTCAAAGGAATGACCAAACCAGTTTCCCCGATTCAGTGGAAACCTTGGCGGCCATCTTTAATTGGGCAAAATCGTTAATGATCTCTATCTCTGATCACGTTCAAGTGCTCATCTCTGATCACGTTCAAGTCCTCAATGTAAAATTTAGTATACATCATCGATGCATCAAGAGATTTATGGTAAATGACAGTTCTGGTTTCGCTGATTGGGCGGAAACCTTGGCGGCCATCTTTAATTTATGCAAAATCTTTGATGAGGTGTATCTCTGATACCATTTCAGTGTTCTATACGAAACTTGATATACAGCATCGATGTATCAAGAAACTTGCATGAATGAATAACCACATCAGTTCCTCGGAGTGGTGGGACGAATGGGTGGCCATCTTCAATTCATGCATAATCATTAATGATCTCTATCTCTGATACCATTCAAATGCTCGATGTAAAATTCGGTATACATTATTGATGCATCAAGAGACTTATGTAATGAATACCGGTTTCTCCGATTGGACGGAAAACTTAGGGGCCATTTCTAATTGCAAAATTTTTGATAATCTGTATATTTGTCAATTGAGTTCTTGGTGTTCCTGACATCTTGGTTCAAATTGAATACATTATGAATGGCTGGCGCACAGAGCCGAGGGGTTTTCAGATGCGCAGCCTCGTATACTGAGTTTACGACCAATGTCCAAATTCCAGAGTATAACCACTGAAAATGTGCGTGGAACATTTTGGGCCAGAATATTTACAAAAAACTTGGCGATTTTACAACACTGCAACTCCTGGACCCAAGAACGTATCCTAGTGATACAGGACCTACAAAGCAACCATTTCCCTGTATTACTGGTCGAAGGGCAGTTACGTATATGACCTTGCTGTCCCTCATGTTAGCCGGTGATGTCCAGTTAAATCTAGGTCCCAGAAATTGCAAGTGCCTTGTTTGTGCAAAGCCAGTGGCAGTGAAGACCAATCAGGATAGAATACAATGTGATGGTTGTGACAAATGGGGTCATAAATTGTGTGTCAACCTGTCCGTGGATGAATATAATTACCTGGGTGATGTCAACAATCCTTCTGGGGAACCATATTGAGAATGTCCTCTCCGTGTATTTAATACCCGGAACGCTATTAAACGACATCGACACGACATCTCGCAAGAAAGGATCGAGACATCGAGTTGTGAATCAACACACGACAAAGGGATCTACGAGTTAAAAACCATACGGAAACTAAATGAGAAGAACATGATCATAGGTTATTTGAATATCAGTAGCATACATCACAAGTTCTCGGCTATGATGTGCTTCACAAATGATCAATTGATTTCTTCACGATATCAGAAACCAAAATTGACGCGAGCTTTTCAAAAACACAGTTTAAAGTACCATGTTATAGGTGCTTCATAGAAAGGGCCAGTCAGACACAAGCGGCGGTCTCCTCATCTTAGTCAGATCGAAGTTACCAATTAGGAGGAGGTCGAATTTGGAAATGCTACATGCAGAGTCCTTATTCGTTGAAATAACACTTTAACAACAGCGCTGGCTAGTTGCCAGCATTTACCGCAATCCAGTAGCTACAAATCACCCTGCCGATTTTGTGCAGGATGTGTTAACATGTACTGACAAATCAGCTCAGAATATAGGAAATATATGCTGATCGGTGACATGAATTTAAACTGGCTGAATGCTGGTTCTACTGCCTTTAATACGAGATGTCTGTGATATTCTGGATTTGCAGAATTTAAGTACTGAACCAACTTGTTTCAAGAAACCAAACGGAACAAGAGTTGATGTAATACCCACGCCGAACAAATACTCAGTCAAAACGTGCGCCTCTTTCGAAACTGGGCCCACTGACCATCATTATATATTGGTCTGCATTTTGAAATTATTTGGCAACAAACCGAAAGGAAAGACTATTTATTATTGAAGCTGAAGAATGATCTTAAACTAGAGCCTTCACAGCACCATTTCAAGTGGGAGAGGTTTTCACAGAAATTGATGACCAATACTGGTTTTTCAATACGCTATTAAATGAAGTATGTGATAAACACGCCCCTGTGAAATCTAAACTAGTTCATGCAGAAAAACCGCCAATTATGAATGAAGAATACAAGAAAGCGATTATGGACAAGGCTCGTCATAAACAATGGTAGGTGATTACACTAATTATGCGACGACTGTTAATTGGGAGAAATATCGAAAACAGCGTAATCTAGTAATGAAGTTAAAAAAAAATGTAATGCACAGTCAGCAACCGACAGTTTTTGGCCAGTTATCAAATCATTTTTCACAGACAAAGGGCATAAAGAAACTGTTGCCATGCAACTCCTTCAAAATGATAACATTGTTTCCAATCCACAAGAAGTAGCGACATCCATAAACGATTTCTGCGTTAGCATTGCAGATTCCATCGGTACTCAACCAAGTAAGGCTGAACTTGTCCGAAAGTGACTTCATGCAAAGCAGCGATCTTAGGTTTCAAATTATTCCATGTATAGCAACCATTACAAATCAATGTGAACAACAAATCTACGTCAATTTCTCACACGTTTCACCTGACTATGTTGAAAAAATTATTGCAGAACTGAAACCAAAAGCATCCAGATATGACAATATACCAACCAAATTGATTGAACTTTGGTCTAAATAAATGTCAGGATGTGGCAAATATAATCAACAATTCTATAAACCAGTCCAAATTTCCATTGGATGCTAAATTCCTATGAAGTAGGCTACCATCTGCAAATTGTTCGGTATTCAGTCAGTTCATCTGACACCTTTCGTCCGCAAAATAAGGAGAACCGTTGACATTAGAAACTTGATTTTTTTTGCATGAAGGTGCATTAGGAGACTGTTACCAGCAAGTTCTGAGCTGACCTACTTTTGATGGAAATTTCTGGTGATTTTTGATGAAAATCACTGGTGATTCTGACTTGGGCCATGCCCGTCTTAATATAGGCAGGATTTCAACTTGGGGCAGGGTGGGGTGGGGGATTTCCAAGAGCTCGGTGGGCGTCGAAGGTGACAACCGGGATGAAAGAAATTATCGGCCAGTGAGAATTTTGACATCTTTAAAAAATTATTGAAAAATATCTGAACTTGCAAATGCGATCGTTTGTGAATAATTTTCTTTCTATATCCCCAGGCATCTCAGGATATAGAACTGGATATAGTTGTCAGCAAGCACTCCTATGTCTGGTTGAGGAATGAAAACTTGCTCCTGACCGTGGGGAGGCTGTTGGGGCACTCATATAGAAATTGTGGCATAATTTAAACTTCTAGGCATTGTCATCGACCATACTTCAACTGTATGGCAAAATAATTTGTCGCAACTCTGTAAAAAGATATCAAGGAAACTTGGTGTTTTAAGACGCATGGGGCATTTTATGCCTCGTAATACTCTTGTTTTACTGTACAATGCACTTGTTTTCCCGGACTTAGCATTTTGTTCCACTGTTTGGGGAAATGTTTCAAATCAACTCAATATCATTTTGTTGTATAAACTTCAAAAAAGAGCTGCCAGAATCATTCTTTAACTTCCACAGCTGATCTTTTTAACGTACTGAACTGGATGCAAATTAATGTGTTTAGAAATGACCTATTGTACACCATCAACACTATGTGATCATTATCTATGCTGATAACACGTTGAGCGTGATTGGAAGCACAAATATTGAGGTGAAGGAACGATTAGAAACATAGGGCAGAAAATGTATCAAATGGTTCGATGAGAATCAAATGGAGGCAAATCTCTCAAAATTTCAGTTTTTTGGCGCACCGACTGAGGGCTAATCGCATGAGGGACGTGGAACTGTCCATCAATGGAAGCCTCATTATCAACAATGACGCGAGCATTTTGTTGTTTGGTGATATCCTTGATACCCCTGTTAGTTTTGAATTTCGTGTCGCCTTCATTGAAGGACACCATTTCCTTCAATTTGCTATCAAATCTGTATTGTATTCCACATCTCATGTTTTACCCTAAAGCTTTTGCATGAACCATATTTGTGTCCACACATTCAACTTACTACACTAACTGAAATGGAGTCCCTAAAGTTTGGGACCGCACTGCGGTGGTCTAATGGTTAGAGCGTCGGCCTCGTAAGCGGTAGGTACTGGGTTCGATCCCAGGCCGGGTCATACCTAACACTTGAATAATGAAACTTGTTGCTTCCTTGCTTACGCTCAGCATTAAGAGGATAGAACAAGGGCTGGTTCGCTCGGTGTCGGTATAATGTGACTGAGTGGGGTGTCATGTCTGCCTACGGCATGTTTCAGTGGGACAGCACTATAAAATGGCAGCATTAGATCTGCTCTGTTACAAGTACATGTATGTACCCTCGCCCCTCCCAATTACCTTCCCCATCGTGATATAGCTGAAAAAATGTTGAAAGCGATGTTAAACCCTATTCACTCACTCACCCCTAAAGTTTGGTGCACACTCTGCATATGATCAATTTCCTGAATTGAATTGGATTTTTGAATTGAATTGGATTTATGATGTTGTGGTTCCTCAGACTGACAAATGATAGCATTCAGTTGTCAGTGTGGTTGATTCATGTGCAGGGAGCTTTTCATGGCTTTTACATCAGCACACTTACCTCTACCCTCGAGAGCATGTCCCCACCCCCCGAGCTTCACTCTCTTATCTCCTAAATTAAGCCTCGCCTTACCCCATACCCTCATATATTCCAATACCTTACACTACCCTCGGGAGTGTGCCCTATTCCTGGGCACCAAGCCTCGCCCTTCATCTCCAAAACTAACCCTCGCCCGACCCTCCTATATTGCGTTTGAGCTTATGTATCCAAGTTTTCTTGGCAGAAAGTTGAAATTTGTGTATTTTGCAATGTTGGTAGAATTCTACCACCCCTCAATGAATTATAATCCCAAAGGGACTCGATTTATCAGTCAGAGCCGAATGTTTGCGAATTTGGTAAGTGGGCCCCTTGCCTCTAGATCTTGCTTGGGATTGTTTTTCGTGGCAATCCGCCTCTAGGTGGCAACGCCTGGGGTCAAGTTAAAATTGCATTTCCAGACAATAACTTTTGAAAACCTTAAGGATTCTTGCTCTTTCCAAATTTGCTGTGTGGGTACCTTGCCTCAAGATCTGGCTTGAGATTGTTTTGGTGTCCATTCGAGTAAGGTGGCACCACCTGAAGGCTACGTGTAAGTTAAAAGTGTTTCCAGACAATAACTTTTGGAAATCTGGACAGATTCTTTCCAAATTTGGTTTGTGGGACAGTATCAATTTAATATCTCACTTGGCATTGTTTTTCATGCCAATCAACATATTGGTGCTGCCAAATGGGGGCCAATTTAACATTGTTTAAGGGTTCACAACCGACATAGTATTTGTTGTGTAATAATTTACCGCTGGGACGTCTTTCATCCCGAGCCAAAACACACAGATTGCGCAGCAATCGAGGGGTTTTGACTCGGGATGAACGACGTCCCAGTGGTAAATTATTACACAACAAATGCCAATACGAAGGTTTTGAATCCAATTCTAACCAGGAGATATATTTGAATGTAGAAATAATGAACAAATGCGCAAAACAGATTCTCTCTTAGCGCGGCTGGTACATTTTACCCCCGCCGCATGCCTGGCTTGCCATAAAAATATATCATGCAAAAAAAACTGATTCTTTCAGTGCAGAGAAATAAAATATTTTATTGATTTTTTATACCTATGTGTATTTCTTGCCCAAGATTAACCACAGAAATATGAGAACTAATGAGCTGGAGGTGGTGTCACGTGCTTGCCATGGATACGGTACCGGGACAGTGACATTTCCAACACGAGCAGGCTCGCGTTTGTCTGCATTTGTGGGCGAAGGGTTAAGAAGAACGAAGTTATATTATATATTTTTTCTCATAAAGACTAGCGGGCAGTTTAGGGCTGGAAATGGAATGGTTCAGATATCGAGTACCTTTGCACTCATTCAGTGTATCACGGAAAGAATGTTACTGTGTTATTGCGGGGGGAGGTAAACGCACTCTCCCTCAACCGTGATGAGCTGTTTCACGAGGCAGTATTTTGTATTCTTGCAAAACCCGTTGCTATGTGAAAGTTTAGCCTATTTACAACATGTATTTGCACACGACACGCATAACACAGAAGGTTAGAATTTCAGACAATAACATTTAAAAACTTGAATGAATTCTTTCCAAATTTGGTTTATGGGTACCTTGCGTGAAGGTCTCACTTGGGATTGTTTTTCACGTCGATCAGCTTATAGGTGGTGCCACCTGTGGGACAAGCTAACATTTTGGTAAAACTGAACACCCTTGGCAAACTGAGGAGTAGTGCAGTGTGGTCAGAGGAGTAGCTAGAGGAGTACCTATAGGATAGTGCGCAGTGTACACTGCAACTACACTGCATCAGCTGGAGGAGTAGGCTCCAGTGTAGCTAGTGGAGTGTCCAAATTATTTAAATGAGGTTGCAGTGTAGGCTGCAGTGTAGCCTGCAGTGTAGTCTGAGGAGTACTCCTCTGCCACAGTGTACTCCTCCTCTGGTGCAGTGTACTCCTCTGCTGCAGTGTAGTTGGCAGTGTACTCCTGTTTCAGTGTAGACTGCAGTGTAGGTGACAGTGTACTCCTCTGGCTACACTGCAGACTACACTGCATCAGAGGAGTGTCCCAATTATTCCGATAAGGCTGCAGTGTAGCCTACAGTGTAGGCAGAGGAGTACTCCACCAGTAGAATGTGCAGTGTATGCAGCAGTGTAGGCCGAGGAGTACCCAGTTAAAATTATGGTAATCATGATATAATAATCATGTCTTTCAAAGAATTAGTTAATTGAATATGACAATGCAGTAATTAAGTACTTGGTGAATACAATCAAAATGTTAGGCTATTAATAGGCTACTAAAAATTCTTGTATTTATTTGGTAGTCATGTACAACAACTCACTGCTACTTTACTAGGTTCACATGGAAATTGTATGAATATGATGAACAAATTCACTAATGAACAGCTTACATGAACACACAATCCTTTCAATACACCCACCTTCCACTTTATCTTCCATAATGAAAGTTCTACATCATACAAAAGAAGATCTATCACCCACCACTTGTAACAAAGACTTCACTTATTTGCTCGCCTTTTTCAAAATCGGTTAGTTGATGTTTAAATCTACCATTCTGCATCAGAGAGTTCTGTAAGGGGTGTAACTCATGCAAGGGAAACTAGGTCAAAGTTTGCGATGTACCCAGAGGAGTAGGCAGGCAGATGGTAGTCTCCACAGTGTAAGGAGGAGTAGGAGATTTCAGGCTGTATCCCAGCAGTGTAGTGAGGAGTAGAGGGCTTAAAAAAAAGTCTGTGCAGTGTAGTGAGGAGTAGGAGGCTTCATAACACAAAGTATGTGCAGTGTAGCAAGGAGTACTCCTCTGCATTTGCATGTTTGAGAAGTATTCCTCTAGGTACACCTCTGGGTACCGGTACACTGCTTTTGAGGAGTACTCCTCAGTTTGCCAACGGCAGATTCAATTTTCTATTTTCAACGCCATGCCAATCCGCATAAAGGTGGCGCCACCTGTGGGTCACAGTTAAATTGTTTTTTCTAAGTTATACATTTTTACTCTCTTCACAAAGAATGATTACTTAACATGCAAAAGGAATGCCTCCTCAATCGTATTCGATCAACTGTATCTAGTTGTTTTCATGACTGAGTGAATGAGTGAGTAGGATTTGACGTCGTTTTCAACATTTTTTCAGTCATATCACGACGGTGCCTACATGTACCAGAACACGAGAGTGTCCACTGTTCCTATTATCCTGAACACTGATCAGCCCAGCCAGCACTGAGTCGGCGACAATATCTCCCGTGAGAGCTAATGTTGCATTGTTTTAGTTACAAATCGACTTTAAGTAAAGTTCTTATTTTATCTTCTAAACAGGAGATGGTGAGCACTGGTCCTAATGTAATGCATACAACCTGCAGGCAGTGTCAAGGGAAACGAACCATTATAAAACATCCCTGTACAGAGTGTCAGGGGAAGGGCGAGTCGATATTACAGAGAAAAGTTGTGGTGTCAGTTCCTGCTGGTAAAGAATTAAGAAATAAAGACCGAGGAAGAGGTTTCAAATTTCCCAGATAAACATCTGTTGGCAAGAGTCCAGCAGTTTAGACACGAGGCCGAGGGTCTAAACTGCTGGACGAGTGCCAACTGGTGTTTATCTCGGAAATTTGAAACCGATTTCCGAGGTCTTTATTTCGATTCGGACATGTATAATCGAATATTTATTACGAAATTCTATTAAATTAGCTAAAATATGTTAGTGTATGCCTTCCACGTTGATCAAAACAATTTTTGAATGGGGCGTCAAATCCCAGCTGGTCAATGCGAACATTGTTGCAAACCGCGGGAAAGTATTCATTTCGCACGCGCTCACTATAGTTATCACCGCCAGTCGACAACGTCACAGCACTGCAGGTGTTTGCCGGTGTTTATCGGGAATTCAACACCACTTTCGGTACAATGCTATAACATTGAGACGGACTAGAGATATGTTCGAATGGCCATTTGTCCCTATAGTTCAAGTTAATCCCCGAACAATGCTGTCTGGCATCTAGCTGTGACGGTCACCGTGATTTTCGGGTTGTACTCGTGACCTCTTCCCTATGTTCATAACATGGAGCAATTTTTTTTCAACTGATGGTAACCATGGTAACTGGTATATTTGCGACCTGAGGTTGCCAGAGTTATCATAAATGTATTACATGTAGCTTGTTGGTCATTTCTTGGAATGGTGGGAATATTTTATCCATATTTACACCAGTTATCAATAGTTGAAAAACCCACTCCATGTCATAAACATCGAGGAGAGATGAAGAGAACAACCTGAAGATCACTGAGTGGCCCACATGCTGTGCACCAGTGTCACCAACATCTGGGCAAGACAGGATTTTCCAGGGATTAACCTCAACTATAGTGGGAATTGGACATTAGGATGATATTTATTACAGAGAAAAATTGTGGTGTCCGTCTCTTCTGGCAAGTGTTAGGATGATGTTACTTAATAGTGTTAGGATGACTTTTTGCATGCGTGTCCAGAGCCCTACTGACTAAGCTAAAGGAAAGTTCCTGCTATCTAGACTACAAGCTAGTTCAAACACTGATGAACCCACTTCCTACCACATGTCATTCAGAGAAATCAACCTGAAGGAAATGTCAGTTCTTACTACGTAGTTAATTTCCTGCAGTTTGGTCCAATTAGATATGAATATTCAAATAGGGTTTGAATGCCAGTAGATGGGTAAACGATAAAGATCATGTGATTAGCCTCCAATAGATCATGCTTTCACTTTTAACAATTTTCTTAACCTTGCTGATTTCCTTGCGTTTTCATGTATGTGACCTTTGCTATTGTTTATCTGTAGGTGTGGAGGATGGACAAAAAGTTGGAATGCTTGTGGGCAATCAAGAAATATTTATAACATTTAGGGTATGTATTCACAGCGAAACTATGATAATTCCTCTACTAAATCTATGAACTTAACGAAAATCGATCGTCGGCGATTTTTGGAGAAAAATACAATCGGAAATTGTAGTAATTCAATCATCTCTGATTTTAAATAGATCTTGCTTGCAGGAAGTAATTATCCAGACAAGTTTTGATACCGGTATACCAGTATCTGCACCCAAACTCAAGCACCCAAATAATGACAAACCAATTTGAATGTCGGCTAAAATCTAAACCAAAACTACTTAAAATCACTCTAATGGACTTATTTTTAGCTCATCTGGGCCGAAGGCCCGATGGGCTAATGTCATGGCCTGATTGTCCGTCGTGTGTCGTGCGTCGTCCGTAAACATCTTCCTCTCTGAAACCGCTTGATCGATTAAGCTGAAACTTGGCATGCAGGTTCCCCCCGATGAGTACACCAGAATTTGTTCATGCGGTGTCGATATGATTTTAAATATGGCTGCCATGGTGGCCATCTTGAATTTGCCAGTGCAATCTTATCATTATTTTTCGATAACTACTTCATGGATCTTTCTCAAATTTGGTATACCGGTTCCCCTTTGGGTCTAGTTGTGCAAGATACCTTTTCAGTCCGATTTGAAAATCCAATATGGCCACTAGGTGGCCATCTTGGATTTCCCCATGAAACTTTATTGCGATTTCTCAGGAACCACTGCATGGATCTTTCTCAAATTTGGTACACTTTTTCCCCTTTGGGTCTAGTTGTGCAAGATACCTTTTGTGGTCTGATTCAAAAATCCAATATGGCCACCAGGCAGCATCTTCGATTTCCCCATGAAACATTGTTATCGCGATTTCTCAGGAACTACAGCATGGATCTTTCTCAGATTTGGTGCAGAAGTTCCCCTTGGGGTCTAGTTGTGCAAGATACCTTTTCTGGTCCGATCTTGAATTTCGCCATAAAATTTTGATATCGTGAATTCTCAGGAAATTACTGCATGGATCTGTCAAATTGGGTACACAGGTTTCCCTTGTGGTCCAGTTATGCAAGATACCTTTTTTGGTCCATTTCGAAAATCCATTATGACCGCATCTTGAATTTCCCATGAAACTTTATGAAATCTCAGGAAATTACTGCTTGGATCATTTGGTGTTCGTGGGGGACAACACAAGTTAGAAACTCATCTATTGTAGTTCTTTAGTAAAAATTTCTCACAGCGACTTTCGCCAGTTACAGCCAGATGAGCTACAGTGCCGTGGCACTATCTTTATTATTTACCGAAGAAAAAATTTATTATTTCCTGTGTTCAGCAGGCATGGCAGGGGGAAAGGCTAAATTTTCCAACTTGCATCATACTTCTTGAATAAATCCATGCGGGCCACCATTTTTGCAGGTTTTAAGCCCACTGCAAATCGGTTTTGCGCAGAATGTTTTCTTCCAGTTTTGCAGAATTCCGGTTTCGCAGAGATCGACCGGTGTCCCCAAAAAATGCCTGGATTAGTCCTTGGCTTGTGATAGAAATGTTATCACACGCAATGCTGATGTGCATGTGTTGACCAGGGATTCATATTCATGAAGTATTACTACCGTTGGCATAACTGTGGTACGAATATCTCAAAATAATAAACATTTTCGCAAAAACTCTTGAAACATTGTTCTTATTGTCAATGAGGTCAAAACTAAGTCTCAGAGCTAAAAAATATATATATATATATATTTTTGTGCTTCGGCAAGCATTAATATATTGAGCAGATCTTTGAATTCCATGTCCACTCCATTCCATTGAGGATTGGCAGAAAATTCCGAGGTATTTTTCAACCGATGGACTTTCATTTTGGTAGCCAATCAAGTAGAGTTGGAACCTTAGTGCATGTTAGATGAATGCGTAAAAGAATGTTCTCGACTGTTGCCACTACAGGCAAGATGATTGTAGGTCATTTCCCCCCTGTCATGTCCCCCCCCCATCATGTTCCCCTGACCCCCCCCCCCCCCCCGCCCATGGACATATTCTCCCCCCTGTCACCCCCCCCTTTCATATTTATTTGTCCATATAGCTGTTGTGGAAATATTTGGGTCAGCAATATTCTTTATACATGTATTTATTTTAAATTTTTTCTTCATCTTCCAATAAAATACTGACACTGGCAGTAGACAAGCTGGTGGTTAAGATAAATACTTTATTTAGAGTAAATTTTTATAACTATACAACATTAGCTCACCGTGAAGCTATTATCACTGACTCAAAAAGAGTTCCAGTATTCTCAAATTGTTCAGTTTATTTACAAACATGACAAAATGGAACTGGAGAATGTTTTTATCACTAAATCGGTTGTGTGAATAGAATTTGAAACAATTGCAGTGTTGGAAACTGGACCTGTGCTGCTTTATTCTCTGGTAACATTGGAACATTGATTTCCTGACTTTCGGGAATTTGCCACTTAACCTGATTTGCAATAAATCAATCACCCTTTGTTTTACCACCTTAAATATCACTTCTGGTGATCGATTTATCAGAGAAATTTTTATCCATGAAACAACCCTAGTAGGCTACTGTTTATCTAATCCTGCATGATTCTCTCTTGTCTATTCAAGTCATAATTCTTTATCACGTTTATTGCGTCGAGTTAATTGAAATATCCTAATTTATTGCTCAAATCTACACCTGCTATTGTATTGCCCATACTCCTCCTTTGGAGATCCTGCTGTAGACTAAAAGTTCTCACCCCTCTGGAGCCTCAGCCAATAGGTTACACTGTGCCTGCGCCCAAACACACTTCCCCAAATCCTTTTTCGTCCTCTACAGCCACAGCGTGTGGACATCTTTAGAGAGAGCTCTGCTAGAATTAGATTTTTGTTTTTGTCTATCTTGATAGGGAAATTCAGTCTAGATTTAGATTATATACATTGCAAAAACAATGTCTAAGACACCGGGAATTCTAAACGCTGCAAATTTTGCAGTCGTTCTTGGTCTCAATTAGAAATTCACATTCACTGTGTTTTTCTCTTGCAAAGGCAGTATGTGTTTTCAAGTTAACTCAAATATCCTAATTCTTTTCAATGTGACAATTTTCCAGGTGTCTAAAAGTCGATTATTTCGTCGTGAGGGAGCAGATGTACATAGTGATGTAGATATCTGGAGTCTTTCACAAGCTGTTCTTGGGGGTACAATTTGGATACCTGGTATCTATGATGTACTATTATCTGTAAGTCAATGGTTTATTATATACCTCATTGATGCAACTCTTATCTTATTTAGATAGCAAATATTTGTAACTTGTATATTACTTACATACAACAGGATGTTGCAAGACTTGTACTCGTTTCGATATAAAGTATGTTCCTGTTGAATAGGACCGCAAATGATGTACAAATGTTGTTCACCTCTCAATGTACATGTACAACATTACTCCCAATAGAAAGATAATCCAGTTCATTCTGTGTGTCTGAACTAGCTTCATCAAAGGCTGTCAAAAACTACGCATGTCAGACACGCTGGAATTACCTCTTGACTAAACCTGGGCTAAATATGTTAGCCGGAAATCATCATCGTTATCAATATTTTAGTCAGATCATAATGGAGATAGTTCATCCCTCTAGGCGTCGCTACTGTTTTATCGGGTAATGACGTGACATAGCATCATAAAGGAACATATCAATGCCAATGTGTGGATGCTCAGGCATTGTGTTGTCTTTTCGATGTCATCGTACTGTCGTCTTTCACTGCAGTGGGCATGCGAGGATCACTCATATCATGGGTGTGAACTATCCTCATTCCAGCCCAACAAGAACACCGTGTTACTCAGTCAAGGGGCATGACCAAAGCCAAATTGAATCTGTTACCTGGGGAATTTCAACACCAAAAAACGAAAAACTAAAAATTAAGATGTTCACATCTGTTTTAACATATGTTTAACATATAAATAGACCATTTTAAGTGTTACCAAGATGTAGATTCTTTGACCGCAAATATCTGCGATATTTTGTCAACTTTATTCACATATGTAGTTGGTTTAGAAACTGAAGACATGTTGTGATTTTAGATACGTTGTTAATATGCTAATATTACTAGTAAAAACCTCAATCAACCTTTAATAATATGTTAAAAAAGCTGCCGAAATGCCACGGATAATCGTGGGCTACTACAAAAATCTACAACTTGGCAACCCTTAAAATGGTCTGTTTATATGTTAAGCATATGTTAAAAAAAATAATGTGAAAATCTTTATTTTCAGCTTAATTTGGCCTGAAAAAAGGGTGCCAAAATGTTGCGTGCCAAAATGTTGTACCCCCCACTTTGTGCTGAAAACCGAAATGTTGTATGCCGAAATGTTCTGACACCCATGCTCGTATATAAACATTAGCCAATCAACAGTCACAAGAAGGAGAGACTTTATTTTTAGCTCGCCATATACGAAGTAGGCAAGGTATTGGGAGAGAGAGGGGGAAAGTGGCGGTGTCGGTGTCAGGTTAAGTTTTTATGTTTAGCACAACGTTAGACTCAAGCTGGAAGGTTAATGTTTTCTGTTTAGGCTGGACTTATGTACAATATGTATTGTCATTGCCAGTGATGTGCAACCTGAAGGGCTCGATCTTTATGCGAAGCTGCATGTTATTGACAAACCCAAAACGGCGAGCTGCCGGCTTACACATAACCCTTGTTTGAATGTACCTGATTGGTGAAAGCGGACTTTCCCCGAGTTAAAAACAGAAATCAGTTAATGGATTGCCACTTACCGGACATTTCGGAGAAACATGAATAGATACACAAACAATAACAAGGAATTTACGCCATGTCGGTGATCATAAATGATAAATAATATACGACACAGAAAGGATTTGAGGACCCACACATTGAAGCATTTTACAGGTAATGAATCCATGCACCCAGAGAAATGGTTTATTTCAAGATACACCCACCTAGACAAGTAATATATTCCGGGGTGGTATATATGGAACAGTTCTTACTTCATTTTATCAGCAAAGAAATCTTGTATCCTGTTGTAAGAATGGCCCAAGGTGACTGCTTTGAAAGTACATGTTCTGTTTGTGAAGTAAAGAATGCAACTGTTTTATGTGAATAGTATTTATTTCGCTGAAGTGATTTTAATGAAAAATTCCCATGTCAAATTTATTCCCAGATTTACAAAGATGGTAAAGCCAGCTATTTTGTGAATGTCACCAACCCACAACAATCCAACCGAGGTCAAGTCTATTACAGGTCACATAAACACATAGAGGCAGGACAAGAATTATTGATGCAGTATGGACAGGAATATGAAAAGAAACGGGGGATACATGTAGGACGAGGCAGTTTCGATGGGCCTATAATAGCTAAATCTGCAGTATCTGGTGAGTAGGGCAGGCTTTCATGTCTTTCAAAGATTGTAACTGGACTACACTTTGTAATCTCATCACAACACCATGGTCTAACTTAAATCAACCATGGTCAGGCTCACATATGCTTTAAATGGTGGATAACCAGCCTGTACCGAAAAGCATTACAGAGACCAACTGATCTAAGATTTGAACCTTCACATACATGTATGGAACGGTCTGATGCCAAGTGATGCATTCTGATTTATGCAATGTCTTCACTGGTATACCATGTTTGTCGAAGCTGTTTAATTTTTATTCATCTGTTTCACCCTAGACCTGAAGGGTCAATCAGATTCATGATCAAGAGCTGAAGAGGTTATTAAAACTGACTTTTTTCCAACTCGGATACAACCACAGTTTAACTTATTTATATACTGCGAATCGAAAGAGAAAGAATTAATTTGTGTACACTGAAGCACATCACTTTTCCACTTGAACATTTCCCGATCAACTCTAGTATTTCACGGGTCACCAAACACTTCCAGTATTCGTTAATAGTCACAATCAGAAGCAAATTACCCAGGAGGCGTTTTGACAGACAATTGCAAGGAAAATGAGGTTTTAAGAATTCAATGTTATTATTGAATCCATGATCTACAGAACCGGCAGCATGGAATTCGATGAAGCTGTCAGTGGACAAAAGCCATATAGCTCCACCAGTCATATCCATTTCCCAGTCTACTGCAATTTGTCCGTAAACGTCACTGGCATAAATTAAATGTGATCAAATGGTTCTTATATTCAATTCAAACAAACGTTTCAACCGGGTAATCAAGGTGGAGTCACAATGGAAGACCTGTCCAAAATCCTGCGGTGTGGAAAAGATCATTGATTGCTCTGATCACATTTCTGGGCTATAATACAAAGCTGGGCTATAATAAAATTCCTTTCTCGTAAATAAAAAATGATAAATGTACAGAAAAATAAGAACCTCAATAAGCCCCATTAGAGACTCACTGTCCAACATCTGCAGGGATGAGATCCTATATTCAATATATTGGATTGTATTTGTGATCCTATATTCAATTTATTTGATCAATATATCTGATGACATAATTATTGACAATAGCGCCACTGACGATATTGCTTATCACTGAAAGGGTAGATGCATTTTTTTTATGTTCTCAGTTGGCTGTCGAAGTAAATTAAATAGGATTCCATGTTTTCCGGACCATGGGGTTCGAGTCACAGAGTCGATTGATTGAAATTGTAGTTTAAAGGCCGCTTCCCATATGGATTTCGCGGCCCATCAACTCAATGTTTTATTTCATGTTACATTTTCTTTGTTCATTTAAGATGTTTACAAGCACTGTATTTTAAAATAAAGAATCGAGTGTCCGTGGACTGAAATCCAGATTGCGATAACAAAAATAATATATGAGATAAGATAAGATAAATTTTATTTAAAGTCGGATGCGTTTACATACAGAGAACATTGGCTCAAAATATGAGCTATTCACCGACAGAACAATAAGACATCATTAAAATATTGTAAAATAGAGATAATATATACAAATCAGTCATATAAAATAAATTAAAATAAAAATGTATGAGTGACCGTGTCATCAGATATATTAATGGTCATTGCAGAAAGTGCATCTGCAAGTGTCACCGTCCCATTTACTGATTAGAATTTTGAATTCCTTCAGTGTCAGTGCTCCTTTTATAGATGAATCAAGTGAGTTCCATAAAGTGGCTCCAGTGTACTTGATAGAATGAAGCCCGAATCTTGTTGTCCTACATCTGGGTACGTGAACATTCGTCGTGTTTCTTAGCTGATAGACGTTGTTTTTAATTTGAAACAGGTCCCTATTATATGCAGGGCCTTCACAGTGTAATATTTTATAAACCTCTGTTGCCAGAAGTCTAAGGCGCTGTACATGCAGTTTAGAAAGACCGGCCCTCTTTAGTAGATGATGATAATCGCTCACATTATCCTGGTAAAGAAAGCGCAAAGCGCGTTCTTGTAGTTTTTCTAGTTGTTTGGCGCTAGTGGTACTACAGGAATGCCAGACTAATGGACAGTAATTAAAATTACACAGTATGAATGATCTAAAAATAGCTAGTCTACTCGCTAGGTCAAGATACGGTCCTAGCCGTTTGAGGACATTAATCTGGCGTCCAACTTTCATACAAAGCCCAGCCACGTGCTTATTGAAATTTAATCTATTATCGATGTTGATGCCTAGCAGTTTAACACTATCTTCTGATTCTATATTTGTACCATGAAAAGTGAAAGTATGTTTTTCGTTCGTACCCTTAGGATCAAGAACAATGCCTTGAAATTTGCTCGCATTAGCAAGCATATAATTAGCATGAAAATGGTTTATCATGTGTTCAGCTTTAGTTTAGGCTTTTACTGCTGATCATTAAATAGGATTGGTGGGGCTAATCACGATTATTTGCCACTTCAATGTGCACATTAAAGAGGCTTGAAGTACAATTTTGAGTTTTGTAAACAATAACATAATTGGATTATACCATCTTGCTCGCATTATTCTCAAATGCTGTAGATTATCATTCTAATATGCCCAACCTTGGTGTTGGTGACTTACCAACTCTCAGTATCCATGACTATCTTAGTATCATACGGCACCGGGAATGGGGGAAGAATTCAAATATGGAGCCGGCAGCATGGAATTCAATGAAGCGGTCACCTGTCATCTGTCACCTGTCGCTGACCACCAAGAATGATCATACATTTTATTACTTACCCTAATTCGTAGGCAGTAGTTAAACGAATGCATGCAGTTAGTAAAAGAAAAGGAAATTTAAACACGTTAAAATTAGCTTTTGCTATATTTCCTGCAGTAACATAATTTCGGATATACTAAACTTGCAAATTAGAGTATTGTTTCAACTATCACGCCAAGAAATATAATATGTTCAAAGATTTCAACTGAAACAATAAAACATAATATCGGCAATGTGTCTCTCGGTAGTATCTGAAAAAAAACAACAACAAAAAACCCCATTTAATTAGTTCAGCATTATTCCTAAATATATACATAATGCTAAAAATTTGTCTTATGGCATAATAAATGTGAAGTGTGCCAGATAACTTTTACCGACAGCACAGATAAATATAGATTCTGGAAATTATTCAACAAGTTTGAATGATAGGATAACTTTTTCTTTACATCGTATCTCCCAATCTTAAAGACAGTTTTACAGTCGCCTTCGTGACAGATCATTTTGTGGGATGCAAATAAAATACAGATCTAGAATTGAAGAAATCCATATATATCTCCACTTATTTCAAGAGAAAAACTAGAATGTTAAATTGAAAACCGGTGGGTTCCCATGTTTTTGTTGCTTCGGCAGGAACGCGGACCTGTGAGAAAGCATTTTTTCATGAAGACTTCTTCCAAAATTTGATTTGAGTTTTGCCCCTAGAAAAATTATATCATTACGAGATCGCATCCATGTTTAGGCCCACACTGTTATTGCGGATAAATGTTGTAGTCGCACCTATTCTCATTTTCCGAGACTGGTATGTTTTCGGCCAACTTTCCTGATCCATCATGTTCATGGAAGTCACGGATGGTTGGGTGGGTTCAGGTTCCTGTTGCTTCAATGCATTTTGCTGAGAACTTGACAATGTGATGTCTAGCACTAAATCAAAAGAACGAATTCGCCTGTGATATTTCTTATGGGTAGATTCTATTCGACATCTGTCGCATTCATTTGCCGATTCCCATTGTACATTTGAATAAACATATGAATAAAACGAAGGCCAACTCGAGCCTTTCAATGTTTACTTGATTTATGTGTACATAAAAGATTTAATCATTCGGAACGGCATCAGGAACTAATTCTTGCATTTAGAACAGTCGTTCTCATAAAACCCTAGAACGGGTGTTCACACCGTAACAAGGGAGTGTTACGCTTGAACGTGAGTAGTATGTAGTACCCGAATTGACACATTACCCCCCCACTGCGCATGCGCAGAACCTGGTGTGACGTCATAAGTGTATGGGCATTGGGGGGTTATTGGGGGTGTGCGCATGCGTGATGTGTGGGAGGTGGGTACAAGATGGCCGCCATGTGGGAGGGGGGTACAAGATGGCCGCCATGTGGGAGGTGGGTACAAGATGGCCGCGATCAATGAGTGCATAGAAAAAAAAAAAGTTCCGGCAAAAAAAAAAAAAAAAAATGTATTCATCCGCGGTGATGCGGTTTGGCCGTGGTTTTGGCGGTAATTCGGTCTCGGGAAAAAGCTTCCGCGGAGAAAAAGTAGTCCCTATATAAAATGGTCCGATTGGGTCGAGTGAGGTATCAAAGTGAAGCTTAGGTAAAGGGGCATCTAATGGGCTAGGTGTGGGGTTGAAATATCGGCATTCTGCGCATGCGCGGTGACCGAAGGGTATGAAAATAGCCTTTTTGGAGCTAGGGGAGCCCCTAGTGTACCGATGGGGTCGAGTGAGGTATCGATGTGAAGCATTCGTGAAGGGGCATCTGATGGGCTGGGTGTGGGTTGAAATATCGGCATTCTGCGCATGCGC